>JAODAL010005971.1:0-138230 GCA_025379985.1 Phyllomedusa bahiana | reverse complement strand
ATTTATCCGTTTTCCCGGGATTTCCCTTTGCCCCTGATATGTTCTGTCTTTCGATTTTGTACTGTGTTCCCTCCTGTGTTTGCCTTGGTTCCTTCCCTTTTAAATCCCTTTTTTCCCAATTTCATGACTTTGAATAACCGCACCTTTTATTGACCCGGACTGTCTGTTTCCTTTTGCCTGACGGCCCTTACGTATAGCTTATGCTTGCCCCCATTTTGGGGTTCGGGCATTTAGGGTAGCACCCCAAGTAGGCAGGGACGGGGGCGGGGTGGCGTCGGGCCCACGCACCTCCTTGACTGACATTTTCTACCATACATTACTCTCCCATTACTAACTCCAGATGCAAGGGTGGAAAGAGCGGGACTTAACCATTTTTCCAAAACCGGGGGGGGGGGGCTGATTACAGCACAGAAGACCTCCGGGATACCCCCCAGGGATGGGGTCCTCCGGACCCTTTCCCCCTTTTGTGAACCCCCCATTCAGTTACCCGATATTTTGGGGTGACGGGAGGGCCTTTCGATTTTGGCGTGTCATTGTTTTTGACTCCGCCCACAAACTTGGAATGGGGGAACAAGGGGGAATTGTCATGTCCCTTTTTCAAGGGTCCCCCCCAGGAGTGGGCATTCTCACTACTCCCTGACTCGCCCGAATTGACTTCAATAGACAGATTTTTTGTCTCCTGGGACTTCCCTTCGCGCCCCTGAAGGGAAGTGGTGGCCAAAATAGCTCCCCAGAAAAGGCAAGGGAAGGGACTGTAAGTAGTATGCCTTTTAATTTCCCCAGGGTGTTTTTCCGTGGGGGTGGAACGACCCAGCCCTCGGTGCCATTCCGGTTGGATTGGCTACCATGCAAGAATGTTGGTGGCTACCCTACCCCGGGCACCTATGACCCATTGTTTTGGGCATGGGCTACGGGGTTTGGGGAGAGATTAACTACCCTTTCTCCACTCCCCCGCTTTAACCCCTTCCCTCTGCCCCCAAACCCAAACCCTGCGAGGGGGCGATACCCCCCTGAGTTCCCTTCAGGTAGGGCCCTTCTGGGTGCGAAAGTGACCGCGGGGACCCCCACGTCGCTCCCGGGGGATGTGCTTCTACTGTAAAAGAGAGGTCATCGCACCGTGATTGCCCCAAAAAATGCCCTCCAAAAATCTCCAGGCCCAGGGACTCACGGGAATATCACCTAGGCGAACAGGTATTCCCTATTGTGTCAAAAAAGTTGTTGCTGCCAGTGAAAAGTTCATATTTTTCTATATGTGAATCTGGGAGTGCTTTTGTAGATTCAGGATCAGCTTCCAATTTCGAGGACGCTTCATGCACTAAGCATGTGGGCCTTCCCTGGAGGCCTCTATTGGATCCCCTGCAGGTTGTGGCTATTAATTCTACCCCGCTGGCTAAGGGCAATATTCAGTATTGCACCTCAGAACTTGAGGTGCTAGTTGGGTCTATTCATAAGGAAAAGTGTATACTGTTCATCATGGAGTACTTACCCGCTGATGTTGTTTTGGGGTTGCTCTGGCTTCAGAAACACAATGCTGTGATTGAGTGGAATTCTAGAGAACTAATTAGGTGGGGAAAGCAGTGTTTTGACAAATGTCTCCCTATTGTTCTTGGTAATGCGGAAATAGAGCAGATTCCTGCCTTTATTTGTGATTTTGCTGAGGTGTTTTCTAAGACCCAGTTGGAGAGGTTACCCCCACATAGATCCTATGACTGTGCTATCGAACTGTTGCCTGGGGTAAGATTTCCTAAAGACAGGATAAATAACTTGTCAGGTCCAGAGAGAACCGCTATGAAGCAATACATTGTGGAGAGTCTACAGAAGGGTCACATCCGGCCTTCGGTGTCTCCCATGAGTGCAGGCTTCTTGGATTGATTATCCCGTGGATTGATTATCAGGAGCTCAATAAAATAACGGTAAAGAACCAATATCCCTTACCATTGATTCCTGACTTGTTTAATCAAATCCAGAGGGCTAAGTGGTTTCCCAAGCTAGACCTAAGAGGGGCTTATAACCTTATTCACATCAAAAAAGGGGATGAGTGGAAGACAGCATTAAATACCCCAGAGGGCCATTTTGAATATCTTGTTATGCCTTTTGGGTTGTGTAATGCTCCCATCGTCTTGCAGAACCTGGTAAACGATGTTTTCAGAGAACTCATTGGTCATTGTATGGTCGTATATCTGGATGACATTTTAATTTATTCACAGGACTCGTCATCACATGTTAAACATGTGCGGCAAGTTTGGCAAATCTTGAAGGTTAATAGTTTGTTTGTCAAACTTGAGAAATTTGTTTTAAGGGTTCAGGAGGTACTTTTCCTGGGATATATTTTGACTCCTAACTTGTTTCGTATGGATCCCGGGAAGGTTCAGGCAATTCTTGATTGGGTTCGTCCTTCCTCTCTGAAAGCCTTGCAGCGGTTCCTAGGCTTTGCTAACTATTATCGAAAATGTATCCGAATTTTTCTGTTCTCGTTCGGCCACTGACTGATATGACTAAAAAGAGGGTTAATATCAGTAACTGGTAACCAGAGGCCTTAGAGGCTTTCAAAAGGCTTAAGTAGTGTTTTGTCGCTGCCCCAGTATTGGTTCAAGCTGACTATACCAAACCCTTCGTCGTTGAGGTCAATGCTTCTGAGTTTGGAGCAGGGGCAGCCCTATTTCAGGGATCGGCCGCCCTGACTAATCTCCGGCTGTGTGCTTTCTTTTCCCTTAAATTCTTTGATGGAACTGAGGAAGTGTGGTCTACACACGAAACGCGTATTCTAATTGCTATTTGTAATAAATCTTCAACTAAAAAGACGTCCAGCGCTGTCATTACAGTCCAATTAAAGGAGTTTTTTTCTGGGCAAACTGGAGAAAATCTTCACACCTTTAGGAGTTCGGAGCAGGGGCAGTCCAATCTCAGGGGTCGGCCGCCCTGACGAATCTCTGGCTGTGTGCTTTCTTTTCCCTTAAATTCTTTGATGGAACTGAGGATTTGTGGTCTACACATGAAATGTGTATTCCAATTGCTATTTGTAATAAATCTTCAACTAAAAAGACGTCCAGCGCTGTCATTACAGTCCAATTAAAGGAGTTTTTTTCTGGGCAAACTGGAGAAAATCTTTACACCTTTTGGAGTTTGGAGCAGGGACAGTCCAATCTCAGGTTTCGGCCGCCCTGACTAATCTCCGGCTGTGTGCTTTCTTTTCCCTTAAATTCTCCTCGGCGGAGAAGAATTATGATGTTGGGAACCGAGAATTGTTGGCTATTAAGTGGGCCTTCGAGGAATGGTGCCACTTCCTCGAGGGTGCCCAACACCAAGTCATGGTCCTAACTGATCATAAGAACCTTTCCTTTTTAGAGAATGCTAAAAGGTTGAACCTCATCAGGCAAGTTGGGCATTGTTCTTTACTCGCTTTAACTTTGTTGTCACCTACAGACCTGCTAATTGTCCTGCTTCTTATAATTGTCCCCACTCAGTTTCAGCTATGGTTATTAAAGGTATTACATGATTCTGTATTATCTGGACATCCTGGAGTGTCACAAAGAGACTCATCTCGCGCAATTACTGGTGGCCTTCATTGTATCGTGATGTGGAGGCCTACGTGGCAGCGTGTGACATTTGTGCTCGGGCAAAGGTTCCGAGAACTCGTCCTTCTGGGAAACTTTGTCCTCTCCCCATAGCAAGCACCAATGGACCCAACATCTTCAATGATTATTGACGGATCTTCTACCTCTGAGGGTAAGATGGTCATTAGGATGGTGGTGGATTGCTTCAGTAAGATGTGTCATTTGGTTCCATTAAGGGGCTTGCCGTCATTCAAGAAGCTTGCCGAGCTTTTCATCAATTCAATTGTGATACTGCATGGATTACCCAGAGGATTATGTATCTGACAGAGTGGTCAGTTTGTTTCCCGTTTGCATGCGGAGATCTCTCTGTAAGGCTCTGGGTATCACCCTATCCTTCTCCTCCGCGTCCCATCCTGAGACTAATGGGCAGACAGAGAGGGTGAACCAAACTGTTACACAAAAACTTCATTGTTTTGTCTCTGATCAGCAGGCAAATTGGGTTAAATACCTTTAGTGGAATTTGTGATTAATAGTGTTGAGCGATTTTTATCGACAAAGTTGAAATCGGCAAGGTTTTTATGGTGATCGAAATTTCCAGATCATGCGATAATTAAGGTTAAAATCTGTGCATCATCTATTAAGATCCGCGCCTATTTCGGCGCTTCCTGTAAGTTGGCGGCCAGCCATATTCAGATTACCAGAATAGAGCAGGGTGAGATGTGTGGTGCGGACGTCATGACTGGGATGTGTATGGTTGCGATTGGCTGGATAAAATACATGTCTCGTTTTACATAGAACAGCGTTGCCTGTTCAGCCACAGTGTTCTCAGCGTCCTAATAGGGATAGGTCCTGCGTTCTGCCTGTGGCCAAACTGATCAGCGAAATTATCTATTTTCCCGCACAGAGAAACCTCTACTATTAGCTGTGATCCTTCAATTTAGTTATATTAGGGATTTGAAATTTTTTGTAGTAGCTAGAGAATTTTAAGCAGAAGCTACCACTGTAAATTCACGTCGGTGGGAGCGGGGGGGGGGGGGGCGACACAGACAGCTCTATCTTTAAAGAACTCTGGATAAAGTTCACCAAGGGACTTAGTGTAGACATTGTAGTGGAATATCTTTTTATTAACAGTTTGCTATGAAATATTTCCTGGATATTGGGCAGCTGAACTTTTATTGGATAAAATTCATTTCTAGTAACTGAAGGTCTCTTTGTTAGCTGCAAAACTCCACTTTTATTATCAGTTACATTCTGATAGGTGTTCAATTTTACCCCATTATCAACTTGTGACTGTTTGATATATCCACCTTGATTAAATTACAAACTGGCAATCTTCGTACGTCAGCACAGGGTGGTTTGTTGGCAAAAATACCGTGTATCATACGATACATCACAGTTACGTGTTTTTGCTTTTGCGCACCCCAAGCACTGTTCATTGGACGCAGCATCTACGTAAATTTCTTTAAAACAGCAATTCTATATTCAAACAGGTGAATTGAAAGGTGCAAAAAATACCGTTTATTATATCAAAACATAACATTACGTGTTTTTTTTGACTTTTGCGACTCAGCTGTTAATGACGCAGATCTACGTAATTCTTAAAAACAGCAATTCTATATTCACCAGGTGATTCGAAAGGTGCAAAATATTCATGTTTATTATATCATAAACATATCAGTTTCGTGTTTTTTGACTTTTGCGCACCCTGCACTGTTCATTGACGCAGATCTACGTAAATCTTAAAACAGCAATTCTGTATATTCACCACACGGGGAATTGAAAGGTGCAAAATTACAGTTTATTATATCAAAACATAACATTAGTGTTTTTTTGACTTTTGCGCCACCTCAGCATGTTCATTGACGCAGCATCTTCGTAAATCTTAATACCAGCAATTTCTATTTTCACACAGGTGAAATTGAAAGTTCAAAATTCAGTTTTTTATATCAAAACATAACCAGTTACGTGTTTTTTGACTTTGCGCACTCAGCACTGTTCATTGACGCAGCATCTATGTAAATCTTAAAACAGCTATTTATATTCACCACAGGTGAATTGAAAGGTGCAAAAAATACAGTTTTTTATATCAAAAACCTAAACAGTTACTGTTTTTTGACTTTTGCGCACCCAGCACTGTTTCATTTGACGCAGCATTTACGTAAATCTTAAATACAGCATTCTATATTACCACAGGTGAATTGAAAGGTGCAAAAAAATACAAGATTTATTATATCAAAAACATAACAGTTTACGTGTTTTTGAACTTTTGCGCACTTCAGCACTGTTCATTGACGCTGCATCTATAACATCTTATAAAAACAGCAATTCTATATTCAACAGGTGAATTGATAGGTGCAAAAATACAGTTTATTATATAAAAACATATCAGTTTACGTGTTTTTTTTGACTTTTGCGCACCAGAACTGTTCATTGGACGCGGGCATTAATTAAATCTTAAAATTGCAATTCTATATTCACCACAGGTGAATTGAAAGGTGCAAAATTGCAGGTTATTATATCAGAACAAACCAGTGACGTGTTTTTTGGACATTTGCGCACTCAGCTCTGTTTCATTGACGCCAGCATCTACGTAAATCTTAAAACAGCAATTCTTATTCACAACAGGTGAATTGAAAGGTGCAAAACATACAGTTTATTATATCAAAACATAAGGTTACGTGTTTTTTTGGACTTTTGCGGCACCCAGACTGTTCATTGATCGCAGCTTTACGTAAATCTTAAAATTGGCAATTCTATATTTCACCACAGTTGAATTGAAAGGTGCAAAAAATACAGTTTAATAATATCAAAACATAAACAGTTTTCGTGTTTTTTGACTTTTGCCACCCAGCATGTTCATTGACGCAGCATCTACGTAAATCTTAAATAGCAATTTCTATATTCACCACAGGAGAATTGAAAGTGCAAAAAATACAGTTTATTAATCGAAAACATAACAGTTACGTGTTTTTTTGACTTTTGCGCACTCAGCTTTTTCATTGAACGCAGCATCTACGTAAATCTTAAAACAGCATTCTTATTCACCACAGGTGATTGAAAGGTGCAAAAAATACAGTTTATTATATCCAAAACATAACAGTTACGTGTTTTTGTCTTTTTGCGCACCACATGCACTGTACTTTGACGCCTGCATTACGTAAATCTTAAAATAGCAATTCTATATCACCACAGGTGAAATGAAACGGTGCAAACAAATACAGTTTTTTATATCAAAACATAACAGTTACGTGTTTTTGACTTTTGTAGCACCCTGGCATGTTCATGACGCAGCATCTACGTAAAATTTAAAATGTAGCAATTCTAAATTCACCACAGGTGAATTGAAGGTGGAAAAAATAAAGTTTATTATACAAAAACAATTACAGTTACGTGTCTTTTGACTTTTGCGCACTCAGCACTGTTCATTGAGCAGGCATCTACGTAAATTTAAAATAGCAAATTCTATATTCACCACAGGTGAATTGAAAAGGTGCAAAAAAATACGTTTATTATATCAAACATAACAGTTTACGTGTTTTTTGGACTTTTGCGCAACCCAGCTCTGTTCATTGAAGCAGCCATCTGAGTAAATCTTAAATTGCACTTCTATTTCACCACAGGTGAAGTGAAAGGTGCAAAAAAATACAGTTTATTATATCAAAAACATAACAGTTAGTGTTTTATGAATTTTGCACACTCAGCACTGTTCATTGACGCAGCATATACGTAAAATCTTAAAACAGCAATTCTAATATTCACCACCAGGTGGTAATTGGAAAGTGCAAAAAATTACAGTTTATTATATCAAAACATAAACAGTTACGTGTTTTTTGACTTTTGCGGGCACCAGCATGTTTCATTGACGTAGCATCTACGTAAATCTTAAAACAGCAATTTCTTATATTCACCACAGGTGAATTGAAAGGTGCAAAAATTACCGTTTATTTTACCAAAGATAACAAATACGAGTTTTTTGGACTTTTGCCAGTCCAGATTTGTTGATAGACACCTCTTGCAGTTAAATTTTTGAATCCAGCATTTTGTTTTGATAGAGGGATTTGAGAAATAGCTGTGATTTTGCAGTCTCTTTAAAAGAGACTTTCCAAAACTTTCCATACCTTCTCAAATTTTATATTTCTGAACATGGAGCGAAATTGCAGGTTGGTAAGCGAGGCAAGAGGGGGGTAGCACATGGAGGGTAGAGGTTAGAGAGAAGGTGTCCTTCCTGTGCTGTCGAACAACACGCATGCAGCGGAATCGTCCGTTGCAGGACCGTCAGGCCTGTCATCGTGGGGTCAGGGCCCTGTGAATCTAGAGTAACGAAACATCGGTCGACAATTTGTCCTCAGTGGTTAATTGCATACCTGCATCTAGCCTAGTCATACTCCTCGGTCCTCGCACTCACGGCCACAATGTCCGTCATCAGCATCATCAGCAATCCGATCAACATGAAAGCAGCCCAAATGTCAACTGTGTACCACCCACTGTGGATAATCCATTGTCTGAAGACCTCTTTGATGACAAAATGCGTTGGTCAGAAGCATGTTAAAAGATCAAGAGGATAGATTTAAGTGCTGCTCTGACGCCCAGTTACTGATGCCATCAGAGGAGGTGAAGGAAGCCGGTCAATCGGCAAAAATCCCGGGCGGTCGGCAAGCCTTGCAGTGCCCCTTGCTTGTAGCCCGCAGCTTCTGGGTGCAGAAAGTCAGGACGACCAAGTCACCTGTGTTTGATGATGATGATGATGACGACATTGCGGATCCATCTGGTCTTTTCCGCAGAATTTGCTTGCGAGCGCTTCATCAGTGGAGAGGAGGAAGACGATGGGGTAGTGTCAATACGGGTCCCGCCACAAAAAGGGAGAGGGCGGTCGCAGAAGTCCGCTGATATGATTCCGCCAGCCACGGTCAGCGCAAACCCGCTCCTCGCTTATCGCCGTCAAAAAGGTCCAGGACCTCTCAAGCCTGGGCCTTCTTTGAGCAAGCCTCTGATTCACCCAGCGATGTCATTATGCCGCCTTTGCCGTAAAAAGCATAAGTAGAGGCAAGAACCTTAAGTGGTTAACCACCACCAACATGTCTAGTCACATGCAGCGAATGCATGAGTTGAAATGGAGGGAACACTTGGCAAAAAAGGCCAGACCGACGCCGGGCCTCCAACCACTGTCACACCCTCTGTCTCCGCCTCTCTCCTCCGCCACCACCAAGCGTTCCTCAGCTGCCCATGTCTCTCAGAGTCATGATCAGGGATCAGCCTCCGCTTCAGCCTCCACCGTCGCCCGAGTACCACCAGCCCACCAGAGACCCATCCTACCCCTTCTCCTTCCGCCAGTTTGACGACCTGCACGCCGTACAGCGGCCAGTCTAGCAGCCAGCCTTCTGTCTTCCAGGTTTTGGAGCAGAAGAAAAAGAAACACTTTAACAAAAACAATCCCAAAGCCAAAGCCTGAACGGTCGCATTGCCAGGCTTTTGGCCTTGGAAATGTTGCTTTCCGTTTGGTGGACCCAGATGGGGTTCCGCAGTCATGGCCCTCGTTGCCCCCAATACCCAGATGCCGAGCAGGCATTTCCTTTGCCAAAAAAGCCGTCCCTGCCCTGGCTCAGCCCAAGTGTCATCTAAAAATTTCAACGCGCGTTGGTTGCATCTGTGTCGGAAAAAGTTCATCTCTACCACGACACATGGAATAGTAAGGCCACGGCCAGGCCACGCTATATCTCTTGTGCAGTCATGGTGAAGCTGGGTGGATGTCTCTGGGGTGACCAGTGGCTCTCAGGCTCGGCGCACGCTCTTCAAAACCGCAGGATGGTGCAGGGCCTTTCCCAAGGTCCTCTGGTGGCATCACGTGCCCAGAGGTCAAAGGCCGTGTTGAAATGAATATGCCCTTGGGACGTCCCACACACAGGTCAGGTGTGTGGACGGCTCTAAGCAACTGAGGGACGAGCGCAGGCTGGGTGACAAGAACCTTGTGCCAGGCAAGGTGGTGTGCAATTAACGTGCGAAATCTGTGGCCGCCCTTAAGATCGGTAGGCTGGAGCACATCCCTTGCCTGGCACATGTTCATGAAACCTTGTCGTCCAGAAATTCTAAAGAGTACCCGGGTCTGGACTGCGCTGCTGAGGAAGGCCGAGGTCTGAGTTCGCACTTCCGCCGTTGCACCCGCTTCGTCCCGCCTGGGCTGCGTTGCAGCATCAGCTCGCCTCCCGTCAACCCGTCTAAATGTTGACGTGGCAACAACGCTGGGATTCCACCTCCACATGTCCATCGTTGTGCAGCACAGCGTCAGGCCATTCACGCAGTACCGAAGTGTCCACATGGCCTGACAAGCAGCGGTACGGTCCTGTCGGGTGTTGAACCACCGAGAGTGGAGGCAGGTGAAATGAGCTCTGCACAATCCCCCCTGCAGTTTTGATGAAGAGCCACCAAAATGGGTCAGTGCGGACAATGCCCTTGTCGCATGAGCATTGTGGTGATCTTAGTTCTGGAACTCGATCGTTGGACACTTCTGAAAACAAACAGGTTCACGCCAGCGACGAGTAGGATGGAGTATGAGAGTGAGGAGAGGGGAGACGGACACAGATGCGGACACGGAGCCTTTCTCTCCGTCAAATACCCACATGGGGGGGGGGGGGCCCGACTGTTTTCAATTTCATCGGTCTTCATTAGGCAGTGGTTCGGGTCCAGAGTAGTGCAAGGTGGCGCATTCAGCTCTCAGGGTGCATCATCTCAGGCAAGTCAGGGCTGTGTTGAAGCTGTTGCCGGAGGCAGCGGAGGAGTGAGGAGGAGGTAGTCCTAGAATACGATGTTACCGACGTCCCTGCCTTGGAAAGAGGTTGGCGCGAATTTGAGGCGGAGGAGGAAGATGAGGAAGATCAGTTTGCTAGTGCCCCTCGACCCAGAGGCTTGGGAAATCAAGGCTCCATCTCTCACATGAGGGCTTGGATGCTCAATTTCCTCCAACATGACCTCTCATTAAGAGCCATCAAAAATGAACAACTGTTACTGGGTTGGCCACCCTCCTGGATCCCCGGTAACAAAAACACAAAATCAGCCACTTTTCTTCCACCCCACCAATATAGAGTAGTAAATTGCAGGAAATGGAGACCTGCTGATTGATCTACTGGAGGACATCTGTTGCGTACCTTGCTTACATTACCCAAATGTCTACGGTGGACTACATCAGAGACGTGATCAGCAGTAGTTTAGAGTGCCAAGTAGGCGTCAGTGGCAGCAGCAGCAAGGGGTCAGAAGCCTATTTGGGTGACTTTCGGCAATCTTTGTTTACCACCTCACCAACGCATGCAATGCAGGGCACACATCCAAACACACAGAGATCAGCTTTTAGATTATGGTGCACGACTATCTGCGTCTCAACACGATGTTTTAGCATGTGTCGGAACCAATAGACTTCTGGGGTATCCAAAATGGACGAATGGCCCGAGCTGGTCGTCACGCCATAGATGGTGTTGTCCTGCCCAGCAGCCAGCGTATATCTGAGGCGGACCTTCAGCAAAGCTGGAGGTAGTCATTACAGACCAACGCATCCGGTTTTCCACAGATATGTGGAGCGTTTGACTTTCATCAAGATGAATCAGGCATGGTCATTGTTGGATGTTGTTTGGCCTCATATGCCGAAGTCACACGATTTCGTTGCAGTCTACTTCACATTCCTTTTCAAACAGAATTGGTCCTCTGAAAACTTTTTTTTAAAAATGATCATTTACTTAACATGCAATTTTTATTCTCTTTTCCAACAGTTCATTTTTGCTGGCTTTTGCTGTTGAGCGGGATGACTGTATAAAAGACCGCAAGGTTTCATGACAAGCACCGTTTCATGTACTCACTTTATCCTTAAGAAGTCTTCGGCTTTGTCAATGGTTTTGAGGTCATGATGCTGTGAGGGAATACAGCAATAATCATGGTCTTTGGAACAGAAATGTGACTTCTAAGTGGCATTTCTCCTCACAATTTTTTAATAGTGGTGAGAAGTATATTTTATATTTTGGGGTCATGGTTGCTGTGAGGTACAGTTATAATTAATGGTACTTTGGGACAGAAATGTGGGTTCTAAGTGGCATTTTTTTTCCTCCTCTAACAATTTTTAATAGTGGTTGAGAAGTCATATTTAATAATTTTTGGGTCATGTAGCTGTGAGATTCAGCAATAATCAGGTCTTTGTAACAAACTAATGTGGCTTCTAAGTGGCATTTCTACCTCACAATTTTTAACAGTGGCTGAGAAGTCGATTTTTCTTAATTTTTTGGGTCATGCTGCTTTGAAATGCAGCAATACTAAAGGTCCTATTTATAAAAAACATGTTGTTTCTAACAGACATTTGTCTTCAAAATTGAACCAAGTGTTCAGGGTCATGCTTTGAATTTTTGGGGGCAATTTTGCTGATGTCATGCAGCTATATACAGGTCCTATTCTAAAAAAAAATGTTGTTCTTCTAACAGACATTTGTTCTTCACAATTGACCAAGTGGATCAAGGGTCATGCATTGAATTTTTGGGGGCATTTTGCTGGGACATGCGCTATACTACAGGTCCTAATTTTAAAAACAATGTTGTTTCTAACAGACATTAGTTCTTCACAATTGTCAGGAGTGGCTCAAGGGTGATGGTGCGTCAGGCAAACAGGCTCTAGGTAGGACACTGTTAAAGGACACTATGCAAAATGACTTGTTTTTGCACAGATCTTTACATAGCTATCAATCCCTGTATTGACGGACAACCCATTTAGTACAATGAAAATAAGAGAAAACAAAGAATGGTGGGATTCCATCCTATTTTAAAAAATGTGTTTTCTAGATTAAAGTACTAAAAAACTTGCAAGTACAAAAAATTGCTGTTAAAAAAATTCCCTTGAACTTGTACAAGGCTATGGTACAGGAAAAAAAACTTGACCAGATGTAGGTTATTATGAGAGGACATGGAGTATGGAGCACGGACATGAGAAAAAGTACAGGAGACCATTTCCTCCAGCAGTTGGTCTAAACTGAGAAAAAGAATGCAAGATAAAGGGAACTGGGGTGTAACAGGAGCTTGAACACCAGTATTTCCAATGTGAGGGCTCAAATTGGTCCACAACTCTACGGGAGGGGCAAGCGTACCCAGTATTGAACTGTGGTCACAGAGAAGGCTGGAGTTATACACTTCCGCTTCCAAACTTTCGCGTCTGCACGACAGTTTTCGTTGCTGCCGTCATCAGGGCAATTTTTTAACTGAGTGTTAATAGATGACGGACCGCAGCCTGGGCTTTCAACAGCAACCCACTGTAAATCCGCGCCTGGGCATGCTGTGCCCAGGACAGGTATAATCAATGTCCAGGTTCAAACTAAAATGGTGGTTGAATGAAAGGACTCCTTTTTCCCCCGGCACTTTTAAAATGTGGGGGGTCATGCAGGTTTTGGGGCTCATGCTGTGGCCCAGGACAGATATAGTCAATGTCAGTTCAACTAAAATGGGGGTAGAAAGATCCTTTTTGCGGCACTTTTAAATGTGGTAGACGTCATGCAGGTTTGGGGCTCATGCTTAGTGGCCCAGGGACAGGTATAGTCAAAGTCCAGTTCAAACTAAAATTTGTGGTTGAAAGAATCTCTTTTTCCAAGGACTTTTTATATGTGGGGGTCATGCAGGTTTGGGGCTCTATGCTGATGCACATGGGAAGTTATAGTCAATGCCAGTGAAACTAAAATGGTGGGTTGAAGGATCTCTTTTTCCGGCACTTTTTAAATGTGGGGGTTCATTTTTATGCTAGGGTTTCGGTGGCTCATGCTGAGGCCCAGGGACAGGGTATAGTCATGTCCACAGTTCAACTAAAATGGTGGTGAAAGACTACTTTTTCCGGAACTTTTTAAAATTGTGGGGGTCATGCAGGTTTGGGATTTGCGGGCTCATGCTGTGGCCCAGGACAGGTATAGTCAATGTCCAGTTCAACTAAATGGTGGTTGATAAGACTCTTTTTGCGGCACTTTTTAAAATGTGGGGGTCATGCAGGTTTGGGGGGGCTCATGCTGCGTTCAGACAGGGATATTCAATGTCCATGTTCAATTAACATGATGGTTTCAAATCATACTGCCATCTGGCCTTTTTAATTTTGTGGGTGATGAGGTTTAAGGGTAGGCTTGTGGTAACAAGACAGGGATAGTAAATGGTCTGTGACTATTTTTTTCTGTGACTTTTATACTAGTGTGTTGCCTAAGATGTGAGCACGAATCCATTAGTCTGTTGTGGATGTTATTTCAGCTTCTCCAGCCTTGTTTGGGTGTAAAATGAAGGTGTTTGTTGCTCTCCCACAGACTTTTAAGGTTCATCGCGCATAATGGATGCTCACTATCGAAAAACGCTTATCGAATAAGCGGCGACTTCAACTATCGATCGATTCGATAGCCAAGCGCAATCGCCTCAAACACTAGTGCTAAGGTGGGATCCAGAGGAAGCCAAAACCCCCAATAAGGTAGAAGCCATTTCATCAATTTTTAGGGAAATAAAAATTACTTCCTGACTCCAATCTGGCAATCAGAAAAATCCTGATCAATTGACCCTCTCCTGAATCCTTGTCACTATAACTTGTTATATTATTAAGCTCCAGAAATGCATCCAAACCCTTTTTGAACTCGGTTATTGAATTCACCATGACAAGTCCCTCTGGCAGAGAATTCCAATAACATTCTGGAGGCGGCAAAATAGTATTAGGCCACAGAGTGGCACAATACACAGTGTGGAGGTCACAGGCGGCAGGGCCAGTATGAGATCAGGGCATTGGCACCAAAGACATTCTGGAGGCGGCAAAAACAGTATGTAGGCCCAGAGTGGACAATCACACAGTGTGGAGGATCCATGCCCGGCACAGTATGCGATCAGGCAAGTGGCACAAGGACATTCTGGAGGTTTGGGCAAAAACAGTATTAGGCCCCAGAGTGGACAATCACACAGAGTGGAGGTCACGACGGCTGCAGCATGAGATCAGGCAGTGGCACAATGACATTCTGGAGGGGACAAAACGAGTATTAGGGCCCAAAAATGGCACAATCACACAGTGTGGAGTCACGGCGCAGCCAGTACTGAGGTTTCAGGCAGTGGCCAATGACATTCTGGATGGCAGCAAAACAGTATAGGCCACAGAGTGGCGACGAGTCACCACAGGCGGTGAGAGGTCACGGCGGCAGCGAGAATGAGGTCAGGCAGTGGCACAATGACATTCTGGGAGGCCGGCAAACAAGTATAGGCACACAGAGTGGCACAATCACACAGTGTGGACGTAACGGCTGGCCGCAGTATGAGGTCAGGCGCAGTGGTCTCACAATGACTTCTGGAGGCGGCCAAAAACAGTTTAGGCCACCGAGTGGCCAATCACCACAGTATGTGAGAGGTCACGGCAGCAGCAGTATGAAGATCAGGAGAGGCACAATGACTTTATGGAGGCGGCACAACCAAAACAGTATTAGGCCACAGAGTGGCACAATCACACAACGTATGTGGAGGTCACGGCGGCAGCAGCAGCTATGAGATCAGCAGTGGCACATGACTTTCTTGGAGGCGGCCAAAACAGTATTTAGGCAACAGAGTGGCACATACACAGTAGTGGAGGTTCATGGCGGCAGAGTATGAGACTCAGGCAGTGGCACAATGACATTCTGAGGGGCAAAACAGTATTAGGCCACAGAGTGGCACATCACACAGTGTGGAGGTTCACGACAGCAGCAGCATTGGGATCAGGCATGGGCACAATGGACATCTGAGCGTGTGCACAAAACAGTATTAGGCCACAGGAGTGCACAATCACACGTGAGGCCGTTAACGGCGGGCAGCAGTATGAGGTCAGCAGTGGCACAATGACATTTGGAGGGAGGCAAAACAGTATAGGCCCACAGAGAGGCACAATCACACAGTGGGGAGGTTACACGGCGCAGCAGTTATGAGGTCAGGCAGTGGCAACAAATGGGACATTCTGGAGGGGCAATAAACTGTATTAGGCACAGAGTGGCACAATCACACAGTGTGGAGGTCACGGCGGCAGCAGTATTAGATCAGGCAGTGGCACCAATGCCATCTGGAGGCGGCAAAAACGTATTTGGCCACAGAGAGGCAACAATCACCCACAGTGTAGAGGTCACGGCGGCAGCCAGTATTGAGGTCAGGCAGTGGCACAAGACCTTTCTGGAGGCGCCCAAAACAGTATTAGGCCACAGAGTGGCACAATCACACCAGTACAGTGTGGAGTCATGGCGGGCGAGCAGTATGAGATCAGGCCGTGGCAACAATGACATTCTGGAAGGTGGCAAAACTAGTACAAGTATTAGTGCCTCAGAGTGGCACAATACACACAGAGTGGAGGTCACTACAGCTGCAGCATGAGATCATGCAGTGGCACAATGACATTCTGGAGGTTGACAAAACAGTATTAGGCCACAAAATGGCAACAATACCACCACAGTGTGAAGGTTCGGGCGGCAGCCAGTATGAGGATCAGGCAGTGGCAACAAGACCTTCTGTAGCGGCAAAACAGTCCAATAGGCCACAGAGTGGCAGATCCACTGCGTGGGAGATACGGCGGCAGCAGTATGAGGTCAGGCAGTGGGCACAATGAATTCTAGGATGGCGGCCAAAACAGTTTTAGGACCAGAGTGGCACAATACACACAAGTTGTGAAGGTTCACGGCTTGGCAGCAGATGCAGGTCAGGAAATGGCACAATGACATTTCTGGAGGCTGGCACCAAAACGAGTATTAGGCACATGAGTGGCACAATCACACAGTGTGGAGGTCACGGCTGGCAAGCAGTATGAGATCATGCAGTGGCACAATTGACATTCTGAGGCGGCAAAACAGTATTAGGCCACCAGAGTGGCACAATCAACAGTGTGGGAGGTCACGGCCAGGCAGCAGTATGAGTCAAGCAATAGATGGACAATGATCATTCTGAGGCCGGCCAAAAAACAGTATTTGGCACAGAGAAGCACAATCCACACAGTGTGAGGTCACGGCGGCAGCAGTATGAGATCAGGCAGTGGCACAATGACATTTTGGAGGCGGCAAAACAGTATTCGGCCACAGAGTGGCACAAATCCACAGTGTGTAGGTCACGACAAAGCTGCAGATGAGATAGGCAGTGGCACAATGAATTCTGGAGGTGACAAACAGTTTAAGGCCCCAAGAGAGGCAAAATCACACAGTGTGGAGTCACCGGCGGCCAGAGCTAATGAGGTCAGTTTCAGGCAGTGGCTCAATGACATTCTGGAGGCGGCAAAACAGTATTAGGCCACAGAGTAGCACAATCACACAGTAGTGGAGGTCACGGCGGCCAGCAGTATGAGATCAGGCAGTGGCCACAATTAATTCTGGAGGTGACAAAACAGTTATTAGGTCACAGAGTGGCACAATCAAACAGTGTGGAGGTCACGGCGTGGCAAGCGAATGATTCAGCAGTGGCACATGACATTCTGGAGGTGGCCAAATACAGTATCTAGCGCCACAGAGTGGCACAATCCACACAGTCGTGGAGTAGTCATGGCCGGCAGCAGTATGAGGCTCAAGCAGGGCACGCAATGACATTTGGAGGTGGCAAAACTGTATTAGGCCACAGAGTGGCACAATCACCAGTGTGGGAGGTCACGGCAGGCTGGAGCTAGCATGAGATCAGGCAGTGGCCACACACAAATGACATTCTGAGGCCGGCAACAAAAAACTTATTAGGCACAGAGTGGCACAATAACACAGGTGAGGTCACTGGGCAGCAGCGTATGAGGTCAGGCAGTGGCAAATGCATTCTGGATGCGCAGGCCAAAAACAGTAATAGGCCCAGAGTGGCACACAACACACAGTGTGGAGGTCACAGGAGCAGCAGTATGAGGTCAGGCAAGTGGCACAATGACATTTGGAGGCGGCAAAACGAGTATTAGGGCCACAGAATGGGCACAAATCACACAGTGTGGAGGTCACGGCGGCACACCTCCAGTTATGAGGTCAGGCAGTGGCACAATGACTTCTGGAGGGGCGGCAAAACACTTATTAGCCACAGAGTGGCACAATCAACACAGTGTGTAGGTCATCGGGCGCAGCAGTATGAGGACAGGACAGTGGCACAATGACCATTTCTGAGAGGCGGTGCAAAAAAGGTATTAGGCCACAGAGGGCACAATACACAGTGTGGATGTCCAAACAGCAGTCAGCATGAGATCAGGCAGTGGCACCAATGACATTCTGGAGGCGGCCAACCCACCAAACAGTATTCAGGCCACAGAGTGGCACACATCATACATGTCGTGGTGTCACAACAAGCAGCAAGCATGGATCAGGCAGGTGGCTCAATGACATTTGGAGGTGGAAAAAAACATTAATAGGCCACAGAGTGGCACCCCAATTTCACCACAGTGTGGAGGTCACGATCGCAGCAGCATGAGATCAGGCCAATGGCACAATGTCATTCTGGAGGTGTGCAAAACAGGAGGAAGGACACAAAGTGGCACCAATTGACTGAGAGCGGAGGTCACCAGCAGCAGCAGCATGAGGTTCAGGCAGTGCACAATGACACAGTGTGGAGGGACATCGGCAGCTACCACAGCAAGCAGCATGAGGTCCGACATTGGCACAATGACACATGTGGATGTCACCAACGCCCCCCCACCCCCCAAGGCAACAGCAACAGCAGCAGCAGAATGAGGTCATAGAGTGGCCACAATGACAGCAGTTGTTCGAGGTTGCGGTGGCATACCAGTCCACTGTAAAGATGGTGGTGGCAGATGGAGAAACTGTCAGGCAGATGTGTGGATCAGGCGGGGTGGCCAGCATCAGAAAAAGTGGCTGAGGAGTAGTTTGAACCCAGGGACTGACGCCTTAAGGCATTGGTAGTGTTGGAACTTCCTCGGAGATCCATGCCTATTTCATCTTGACAAAGGTCAGTAGTCGTTCCACCATTTCCCAAGGACATTGCGGGTTTTCTTCCTTAGGGTTAACGAGGCCCCCCCGCCGCACTGAACACACGCTCCTGATGGCCACACTACTGGCCGGGAGGACACGCTTCTCCACTGAAAACTCGGCATGTTGCTGGCCTCACATCAGTTTGGCTGCCCAGTTAGGTCCAGTGCATCTTCTTAACTGAGGTGGCAGAGTGCTGTCCAAGTAGGGCAAACCTGTTGGTTCAGCGGGACTGTCCAGAGTCCTGCTGCTGCTGCTGCTGCTGGTGACTGCCCTCCCTCACTTGGCTGGGGGAAGGAAGTTGCGCATCAGTGACTTCCACGACTTAGGTACTACTGATGGAAGAGGTACTGCTCCCTACCCCCCCACTTCCCCCAGCAGCCGCGGCAGTAGTACGTGACGCGCCTGAGGAACCCCCACGGTCTGACCTGTCAGAATGAGGGACCGATGCCGCACATAGGTCAGCGGCCAACTGTTTTTACGGAGGATTTCCTATAGTATTTGAGTTTTTCTTCCCTATCAATTAGCTGCGGAAAAAGGATCCCATTTTGGAACCGGTAAGCGAGGGTCCATTCAATAGGCGTGGAGAGCCAGTAGTATTCCCTCTGCCGGATGCTCGACTATTTCGGATGTCACTAGCCAGGCAAATAAGCATGTGCGGGCCATCTGCACATGTGACTCGAGGGGCTCCCTGCTCCCATTTCCATGTATACTGCCACGGTGCTTGGGGGTTATCTGCCTCGTCTTCCCTCATCTCCAATCAACCTCCTTAGATGCTCTCTGCTCCTTCTCTCTTGTCACACCGGGTAGCAAAAATCAACTCATGTTCACCGACAACTGCTTCTGCTCCAATGATACCTCCTCCCCTCCTCCATTTCAGTCCCCACCGGACTCATGTGGCCACAGAGAGTAGTCGCCACGTCCCGAGTCCCCTGCCCAGACAGATTTTTCAGCATCTGTTCAGGACATGAAGAAGTGGAATGATCGTTATTCATCCCGTATTCCTGGGCGAACTGACAAATAACGTGGACTCCTCGAATCGCCTCAAAACACGGCAGGTGTCACGCATGAGCTGCCAATGGCTGACATCAAAGATACACAGGGGGTACTTTTCTGTCTAGCCTGGATCATCAAACAAATCGTAATGGCCTTTCTCTGTCATACAGTAGGTCTACAATCTCCAACATGTCGCTAGGCTGGAATTCCAGCGGGTGGGAAACTTTGCATATCAGAGTGTGGTTGGGGGAGGCCTGTTTCTGCCGCTGCAACTCGAGGAGGGGTGTCTTCTGGCTTTGTACGAATGGATAAAGTCGCATGCCCAGTTTCATGGCCATTTCAGAATGTTTTGAAGATCGGTGGGAAGGACTCTCAGGAACTTTTCACAACCAGATTGAACCTCGTGCGCCATTGTGGGCGGCATCGGGACCATCCCTCCTCGAGTTATGCAGACGCAGGACACCATGTGTTGCCTCCATTGTCCGTTACCATGGTTCCGATTTGGCAGTTGGCGCGGACGAAGCCACACATCGTTTTCTTGCTGCATGACGCGGAGCACTTCCTCCCCTGTGTGACTTTGTTCGCCGAGGCAAGCAGGTGATAGAACTGCGTGACTCGCTGTGACTACAAATGTGGTATGATGGAGCAGTACTTGTGGAGGATGAGATGGTGATGGTAGTGGAGGAGCGAAGGGGAGGCGGACATCTGGCGCAGGTGCAGCAGTTTTGGACAACATGGAGGAGAATAGTGGGCAGGTCTCTGTCCAAGTTGTCACTGGTGTGCCGGGCAGGAATGCACATTATCCCCTGTGGGACCATTAAAGGGAATGTACTGAGCCCTGACCGTTGTTTCAGCTCCCGCGTCCGAGCTGCCCGTGCAACCTCTGGAAACACAAGACCGATTAGCTCAAGGACTGGACCCACCTTTCTGTTCTATATATTTATGAAAGTGCTGTATGCCTTTTTGGGAAAGAAAATTAGCTTGGAAACCTCCATCTCGGCTCGGCACAAGCCATTAGTTCTCATGAAATGGTGCAGAGGGTCCACCATTTGGCAAAGGGAGGGTAGGGACTGCCCCAATACAACAACTTGACCAGGAGCACGGTTCAAGCTGCTGCACCCTTCTAGGTGTTGGACGCACAATACTGTTGTCTCTTTGCAATCGCCTCGTCGAACAACTGCTCGGTGCCATGAGTAGCGAGGAGCAGGAGCATCTGGAATACGGGAGATGATGTCAAAGAGAAACAGCTCCCTTCTGCAGAGGTGGTGAGCCTTGACTGGCTGCAATGGCATGCTTGGCAACTGGGAGCTGCTGGCTGTGCTGTTGCTTGCGGCGGACAGGATGGACCACACCATCTGAGCACGTTCTCCCAGGCCACACGGATGGTGACGCTCATGTTGTTGTGCAGGGGGCCGTGCGTTGCCAATGTTAGCTCTCAGCCTCGCTTCCACTTTCTGCCACAGATTCTATCATATACCCATTATGCAGCTCCTCCGGTGTCTTAGCAAAGAACTGCCACACCGCCGAGTATCGGATTTTACACAAACACTCCACTGAGTGGACTACTGCCGTCCGACTGCCTCGCTGAGCCCTGTGCCGCTACTTCTTGGACCTGCAAAGGGGGGTTTTTTCCCCGGGGCCCGCTTGGTCCCGGGACCTCACATGCTGCTATCCTGTAAACTCACGGGCACACGACCCATTTGGGCTGGCTGCGTTGCTCCCTTTGACGCGCAAGGCGCCCTTTTTCCCCTACGGGATAAACCCTTGCCTCACCCGGCCCCAAATGTGTCGGCTTTCTTTCATCTATTTGTTTTTTAAAATCGTCACTGTGCCCTCATCACCGGTTTGGTTTGCGAGGCGACCTCTCACAACATGACCCCCCATGCCATCCCCCCAAATTTTATACTTTGCCCCCTACGCAAAAAGCAGGCGATATTGGCCCCATTTCTTTGCTCCCAAGTAGCTGCTGCTCCCCTCCTCAAATTGTTAAACCTCGCTTTTATGTGGACTGACCCCCAGACCAAATAGTAGTTTCTTTTGGCTGGGGGAAACCCGGATGGGACGGGGGGCGGGCTGAGGCAGGTGGGGGGCCGCTGCCTGCCCCCGGGCCCTTGCCAACTAAGGTTTGTGTCTGGGGGTTTTCCCACCGCCTCTTGGCTGGGGTTGTCAGATGTTCTGGGAGGAAGGGTTTGCTTAGTAAACCCAATCAAAAAACCTTGGGGTTTGCTGAAAAACACACGGCCGCTGGGAGGGAAAACCCGGGCAGTTGGGGGCCTCATCGGAGTGCCCCTGCTGCGAGCCCCCTTTGGGCTGTGCTGCGACCGGGGCCTGTTCCAGGAATTTTTTGTGCCACTGCCACCCCATGGAGGCCTGTCACCTCTCTGTTGAATACTTTTTGTTTTTAAAATTTTCAGCCCACTGTTTTGTTTATGATATCTGTAATTGGGTAAATATCACCCTGTTTTTGACTCGAAATGAACCCCGTAACCCAAATTGGTTAACCCTTGGATATAAATTTTCGCTCCACAAATGGCCCCGGAAAAAAATTTTCTTGTATGTTTTGTTTAAAAACACTGTGTGTTTTACTAAATGTTAAAAAGCACAAAACAGGCTTAATTAAAACCCTTTAGCAAAGAATTAGGCTACTGGAAAAATGTTTATATTTTGCGTTGAAAAAGGGCGGTTTATTTTTGGGCGCACACCCCGAAAAAAAAGCTTAAAAATTTAAACCCCCGGATGTAAATTTTCGCCAAAGGGAAATTTAGCCCCACAAAATTTGTAGCTTTTTAGCGTGTTACAATTGCGTGTTTTTTATGCCCCACAACAAGAGGGGTAAGTTGTTTAAATTTAAACCCTTTTCTTGTGAATTTTGGCTACAGGGGAAAAAAAATTTTTTATATTTTGGCGGGGTTTAAAAAGATGGGTTTTTAAATTTTTCAGCAACCAGCAAAAACAATGCTTAATTTAAACCCCCGGATTTTAAAATTTCGCAATAGAAATTTTAACCCCATAAAAATGTAGGTTTTTTGCGTGTTACAATTGCGTGTTTTTTTACACCCCACAAAAAAGGATTAAATTGTTAAATTAAAACCTTTTCTTGTGAATTAGGCTACAGGAAAAAAATTTTTTATTTTGGCGTTTTGGGAAAAGGGCGGTTTATTTTTGTCGCACACCAGCAAAAAAAAATGCTTAATTAACCCCCGGATGTTAAAAATTTCGCAAAAGAATTGAGCCCCAAAAAATAGTTTGTTTGTAGCGTGTTTTCAATTGCGTGTTTTCTTTTCGCCCCACAACAAGAGATACGTTGTAATTAAAAAATTTTCTTGTGAATTAGGCTACAGGAAAATTGTATATATTTTGGCGTTGAAAAACACGGTTTCTTGGGGTCAGCACACCCGCCCAACAAAAATTGATTAACCCCTGGATGTAAATTGCGCCCAAAAAACTGAGCCGCACAAAAAAAAAAAAAAAAGTTTTGCTTTGTAAACTTGTTTTCAATTGCGTTTTTTTCTATGCCAAACAACAAGAGATACAGTTGTAATTAACCTTTGCTTGTGAATTAGGGTACAGGGGGGAAAAAATTTATAATTTTGGCGTTGAAAAATGCGGTTTTTTGGGGGGTCAGCACCCGGCAAAAAAACGTTTTAATTTTTCCCCCGGTTGTAAATTGCGAAAATAGAGCTGGGGCAAAAAAGTAGCTTTGTAGGGGTTTTTTAAAATTGCTTGTTTTCTACGCCAAAACAAAGTTTTTACAGTTGAAATTTAAACCTTTGTTGTGAATGTGTTGAGGGGTTTTTTATCGACAAAGTTGAAATCGGAAAGGTTTTTTTGGTGATCGAATTTTCCAGATCATGCGAAAATTTAAAGGGTTTAAAATCTGAGATAAATTATTAAATCGCCCCTTTTTCGGGTTCCCTTTTAATTTTGGGGGGGCCGAAAATCAGATTACAAATTTAGGCAGGGTAAAAATGTTGTGCCGTAAGGGGCTGGGATGGGTATGGTTGGTTTGGGCCCGGGAAAAAAATCACTGACCTCGTTTTACTTTGAAAGGGTTTCCTTTTTCACCCTCGTGTCTCCACTTTCTCATAGGGAAAGGACCTGGGGCTCTGTCTGGGGCCCAAAAACAGCTCAGCAAAAATTTGGGGTTTATTTCTGCACAGAAAAACCCTTTTCTACTTTTAGTGTGTTTCCGTCCAATTTATTTTAGATTAGAGTTTTGGGAAGGGAATTTTGTATTTAGTAGGGGAATTTTAAAGCGAATCTCCCGCTTTTAAAATTCCCACGGCGGTGGGGGGGGGCGGGGGGGGGGGCCCCGCGGGCGTACCAGAAAAGGCTCTATCTTAAAGAACTTTTGGAAAAAGTTCCCCAAGATTTAAAGTGTAAAAATTTTGTAGGGGAATATTTTTAAATTTTTAACATTTTTGCAAATTAAAATTTATTTCCTGGATATTGGGCGGGCCTGAATTTAAATTTGGATAAACATCATTTCTAGTAACTGCAGGTCTCTTTTTGGTTAAAAAAAAAAAAAAAAAAAAAAAAAAAACATCGAACAAAAAAAAAAAAAAAAAAAAAAAAAAAAAAAAAAAAGAAAAAAAAAAAAAAAAAAAAGGGAAAAATAAAATAACAAAAAAAATAAACAAAAAAAAAAAAAACTCCATTTTTATCAGTAAAACATTTCAGTTTGGTTTTTTTTTTTTAATTTTTGTGACTGTTGTTTTATCCACCTTGACTTATAACCCCCAATCCAGAAATTCTTTTTTATTTAAAGCCAGGTTGTTTGTTCCCAAAAAATTTCCTTTGTATCGTACAAAAACATCACAGTTACGTGTTTTTTAAATTTTTGGCGCACCCTTTTTAATGTTCATTGACGCAGCATCTAGAAAATCAAAAAACCCAGAAAATTCTATATTCACCCCCGGGGGAAATTTGGGAAGGGGGCAAAAATTTTACCATTTATTTTTCAAAAAAAAAAAAGTTACGTTTTTTTTGACTTTTGCGCCCCCATTTCTTTTCATTAAAGAGCTTTACTTTAAATTTTAAAAAAACGCAATTCTTATTCCCAAAGGGGTAAATTAAAAGGTGCAAAAAAAAATTTTTTATTTATCAAAAAAAAACAGTTACGTGTTTTTTTGATTTTTGGGGAACCCAGTACTTTTCTTTGGCACCCTCTACGAAAATTCTTAAAACGCAATTTTTTATTTTCCCACCCGGTGAATTAAAAGGTGCAAATAATTACCGTTTTTTAAAATAAAAAAACATAACGGTTAAGTTTTTTTTTAAACTTTTGCCCCACCCAGTATTGTTCTTTGACGCGGCTTTACGAAAAATCTTAAAACGCAATTCTATATTCACCAAAGGGAATTAAAATTGAAAAAAAATAAAGTTTTTTATTTAAAAATAACAGTTACGTTTTTTTTAAATTTTTGCCCCACCCAGTTTTTTTTCATTAAAGCAGCATCTACTTTTAAATTTTAAAACAGAAAATTCTAATTCACCACGGTTTTTTTGGGAAAGGTGAAAAAAAAATACAGTTTATTTTTTTCAAACATAACAGTTAGGGTTTTTTTGACTTTTTGCGCCCCCATTTATGTTTTTGACGCTGTTCTACGTAAATCTTAAAACAGCAATTTTATTTTAAACCACAGGTGAATTGAAATGTGCAAAAAAAACCGTGTATTATATAAAAACAAAAAAGTTACGAGTTTTTTTACTTTTTGCGAAACCATTTACTGTTCATTGACGCGGGGTTCTACTTTAAATTTAAAACGCAATTCTATATTCACCCAGGTAAATTGAAAGGGTGCTAAAATACGTTTATTATATCAAAACAAAACAGTTCCCGGTGTTTTTTGACTTTTGCGCCCCCCAGTTGTTCTTTTGACGCTGCATTTCAAAAATTTTAAAAAACCACCCAATTTCTTATTCACCCAGGTGAATTAAAAGGGTTTGAAAAAATACAGTTTATTATATCAAAACAAAAACCAGTTAGTGTTTTTTGTTTTTGAGCACCCGTACTTTTTCATTGACGCGATTTTACGAAAATCTTAAAACAGAAATTCTATATTCACCACGGGTGAATTAAAAGGGCAAAAAATCCCGTTTATTTTATCAAAACTTTTCATTTACGTTTTTTTTGGATTTTTTGCGCACCCTTTTCTTTTTCATTAAAGCGCATTTTCGAAAAATCTTAAAACAGAAATTTAAAATTAAACCAAAGGTAAAATTGAAAGGTGCAAAAAATCCCCTTTTTATTTTCCCAAAAACATAACTGTTTACGTTTTTTTTGGACTTTTGCCCATTTAAAGATTTGTTGTTGGAAAACCTTGCAGTTAATTTTGGAATCCAGAAATTTTTTTTTGGGATTAGAGGGATTTGAAAAATAGCTGTGTTTTTCCCGTTTTTTAAATAAGGTTTTCCCAAAAAAATTTCCATACCTTCTCAAAATTTTTATTTTTTGGGAATGGAGCGAAATGCAGGTGGAAAAGCGAGCCAAAGGGGGGGGGGGGGACATGGGGGTTTGGGGGTACGGGGAAAAGGGGTGCTCCCCGGGGTGGCGAAAAAACCGCATCCCAGCGGATCGTCGTTGCAGGACCCTCGGGCCCTGTCACGGGGGGTCGGGGCCCTGTAAAATTTAAAGAAACAAAACACCCATCGCCAATCTGTCTTCATGGTTAATGCTACCTGCATTAGCAGTCTTACCCCTCGCCCTCCTTTTCACGGCCCCCAAATTGGTCATCAGCATAATCAGCCCCGCCCCAACATGAAGCACCCCAAAATGCCCAACTCGTGTACCACCTCGTGGAATTCCTTGGGTCTGAAGCCCTTTTTTGATGACAAAATCCCCGGTTTGGGGGGTAAAAAGGGATTTTTTAAAAGTTTAAGGGTTAAATTTTTTGGGCTCTGACCCCCGTTATGTTTCCCATAGAGGGGGTTAAAGGAAGCCGGTCAATCGGAAAAAATTTCACGGGGCGGTCGGCAACCCCTTTTTGCAGTCCCCCTTGCTTGGGGCCCGCAGTTCTGGATGCGAAAGTCGGGAGGGACCAAGTCCCCTGTTGTTGATGATGTTGATGATGGGGCATTGGGATCCTTCAGGTCTTTTCCGGAATTTGTTTTGCGAGCGTTTTCTTTCAGTGGACGGGAGGAAAGGACGTTGGGGTTTAGCGTCAAAAAGGGGTCCCGCAAAAATTAAAGGGGGGGGGGGGGGCGGTCGCAAAAGTCCGTGATTTGATTCCGCCAGCCAGGGTTTCAGCGAAAACCCCCGTCCCGCTTTTCGCCGTAAAAAAGGCCCCAGGACCCTTCAAGCCTGGGCCTTCTTTGGAAAGCCTCTGTTTCCCCCCAGCGATTTTTCTAGGGCCGCCTTTGCCGTAAAAGCTTTTAAAGTAGGGGCAAGCCCTTTTAAGGGGTTTAAAACCCCACCCCCCAACATGTTAGTCCCCATGCAGCGAATGCATGAGTTAAAATTGGGGGAAAACCTTGGCCCAAAAAAAAGGCTCAAGGGGGGGGGGGGGGGGGGACCCCCGGGGCCCCCAAACCACTGTCAAAACCCCTGTCTCCGCCTCCCCCTCCTCCCCCAAACCAAACCAAGCGTTCCTAAGCGGGCCCTTTTGTCCTCAGGGCCCATGTTAAGGGTTCAGCCCCCGCTTCCCCTTCCACCATCCCCCGGGAGTACCCCAGCCCCAAACCAGGACCCATCCTACCCCTTTTTTCTTCCGCCATTTTTGCCCCTGCCCCCTTTTGGGCCTTCCTACCCAGCCACCCTTCTGTCTTCCAGGTTTTGGGAACGGGAAGAAAAATTTAAAACTAAAAACCACCCCAAAACCCAAAAACCCTTTGGAATGTCGGCATTGCCAGGCTTTTGGCCTTGGAAATGTTTCCCTTTTCCCTTTTTGGGGGGCCCGGGGGTTTTCCCCCAAACTTTCCAGGGGCCCTCCCCCCCCCCCCAAATACCAGATCCCGAGCGGCTTTTTTTTTCCCGAAAAGCCCCCTTTCCCCGGGGCCAGCCCTGTCATCAAAAATTTTAAAGCGCTTTGTCTGTTCTGTGTCCGGAAAAAGTCCATCTCACCCCCAAACCACGGGGGGAATGTAAGCAGGGCCCAAGGCCGTTTATCTCTGTGACAGCCCCACTGGGTGAGCGGGGGGTGGATGTCTCGGGGGGGGTGACGGTGGCTTCAGGCCCGGGCGCCCCCGCTCTTAAAAAACCCCCGGGAGGGTTTTGCGGGGCTCTTTCCCCAAGGTCTCTGGGGGCTTTCACGTGCCCGGAGACACCGGGCCGGGGTTAAAATTTTAAAATTCCCTTGGGGGCCCGCCCCACCCCACAGGTCAGGAGCTGGGGGAAGGCTTAAGCAACGGGGACCGAGCGGGGGCCCTGGGTTTGACAAAAAACCTTGTGCCAGGAAAGGTGGTTTTGCGTTAACGGGCAAAAATCTGGGGGCCCCCCTTTAAAGTTCGGTGGGCTGGAGCACATCCCTTGCCTGGCCATGTCATGAACCTTTTTCTTTCCGAAATTTCTAAAGAGCTACCCGGGTTGGATTCCCCTTTGTGAAAAAGGGCTCGGGGGGTCTGAGTTCGAAACTTCCGCCGTTCGCCCCCCTGCTAGGGTCCCCCCTGGCTGGGGCACCCGTCAGTGGGGCCCCCCCGGTCAACGTCTCTTGTTAAATTTGGCAACACGCGGGAAATTTCCCCACCCTCCACTTGCCCCAGCGATTGGGGCAGCAGGCAATGCATTACCGTACAAAGGGGTGCCCACAGGGCCCCTGAAAACCCCAGGGGGTACAGACTGGGGTGTTGAAACCACCGAGGATGGAGGCGGTGAAGAGCTCTGCCCATCCTTCCCCTTTTTTTGAAGAAACCCAACCAAAATGGTCAGTGGGGGACAATCCCCTTGTCAGATGAGCATTTTGGTAAATCTTAGTTCTAAAAACGATTTTGGGACCTCTGAAAAAAACGGTCCCCCCTGCGGGGAAAGGAGGAGACGGCCCACAGATGGGGGCCCAAGGAAACCCTTTCTCTCCGTCAAATCCACGGGGGCCCGACAGTTTAACAATTTCATCGGTCTTTTTTGGCAGTGGTTGGGGGTTTTCCCAAGTAGGGCAAGGTGGGGAAATCAGTTTCCAGGGTGAATCTTCAAAGGCAAGCCAGGGCTGTGTTGAAGCGGGCCCGGAGGGGCGGAGGGGAGGGGAGGAGGAGGTTTCATACCCCGATTTTTAACCGACGCCCCTCCCTTGGGAAAGAGGTTGGCGCGATTTTGGGAGGCCGGAAAGGGGAAGATGAGGAAGTCAGTTTGCTGGGTGCCCCTCGACCCAGGGTTTGGGAAAAATAAAGGCTCCATCTCTCAATGAGTGCTTTGGGGTGCTCAAATTTTCCCCCAACTGATCCTCGCATTAAGGCCATCAAAATGAAAAACAGTTAGGGGGGGCCACCCCCCTGGAAACCCCGGTAAAAAACAAAAATCAGCACTTTTCCCTTTCCCCCCACCCAAAATAGAGAGTTAAAAAAGCAGGAAATGGAGACCTTGTGATTGATTTACTGGGACATTTGTTGGTCCCGCTTCACGTTCCCCAAATGTTCCCGGTTTGGGAAAAATCAGCGACGGACAGCAGTAGAGTGCCATGTAGGCGTAGCGGCAGCAGGGCAAGGGTGGCGAAAACCTTTTTGGGTGACCTCTGGCAATTTTTTGTTTTTCCACCCCACCAAAGATGCAATGCAGGGGACAAATCCAAAAACCCAGGATCAGCTTTAAAATCATGGTGCACGGGCTATCTGCGTCTCAACACCGATGTTTTTGAATGTGTTTGGAACCCAAAAGAAATTTGGGTATCCAAAAAAAGGGAAAGAAAGGCCCCGGGTGGCTCGTAAAGCCATAGAGGGGTTGTCCCGCCCAGCAAACCCGGGCATATCGAGGGGGGCCCTTTTGACAGCTGGGGGTCATTCAGACAAAAAGCATCCGGCTTTCCAAGATAATGGGATCGTTTTGGGCTTTTTTCAAGTGAATTAGGGATGGGGTCTTTGATGAGTTGTGGCCCCAATTTGGGCCCAGGTCACCCTTTTTGTTTTCCGGTCTTCTTCACATTCCTTTTAAAAAGGAAAAAGGTCCCCTTGAAAAACCCTTTTTTTTTTAAAAGATCCCTTTCTTACTGCAAATTTTTTTTTCTTTTCCCAAAAGTTATTTTGATGGTTTTTCTGTTTAGGAAGGGGGGGGGGGGGGGGGGGGGGGGGGGGGGGGGGGGGCGGGGGGGGGCTGTTAAAAGACAGCAAGGTTTAGACAAACCGTTTCCATTTACTCACTTTACCCTTTAAAAAGTTTTTGCCAAATTTTCAATGGTTTTGGGGGTCATGTTTTCTGTGGAACAGCATTAATCATGGTCCTTTGGAACGAAAAGTGACTTCTAAGTGGATTTTCCCCCACAATTTTTAATAGTGGTGAGAAGTCATATTTTATAATTTTTTGGGGGGATGGGCTGTGAGATACAGCTATAATTATGGTCCTTTGGGAAAAGAAATGTGGCTTCTAAGTTTGGGATTTCTCCCCCCAATTTTTTTAAAAGTGGGTGAGAAGTCATTTTTATAATTTTTTGGGTCCCTGCTGCTTTGAAATGCAGCAATTACTACAGATCCCATTATAAAAAAAAAGGGGGGTTTTTTCTAACAGGAATTTGTTCTTCACAATTGGGCCAAAATGGCTAAAAGGGGCATGTTTGAATTTTTTGGGGGATTTTTTTCTGTGACATGGGAGTATTACTCCAAAGGGCCCCATTCTAAAAAATGTGTTTCTAACGACATTTTTTCTTCACAATTGAAACCCAAAATGGTCAAGGGTTTATGCTTTGAAAATTTTTGGGGGCAATTTTTTTGTGACCTGCAGCTATTTTTACAGGTCCCATTTTTAAAAAATGTTGTTTTTTAAAAGACATTTGTTCTTCACAATTGACCAAAATGGGTCAAGGGGTCATGCTTTGAATTTTTTGGGGGGAAATTTTTCTGTGCATGCCAAGGTATTCCCACAGGTCCTATTCTAAAAAATGTTTTTTCTAACAGACATTTGTTTTTTCACAATTGTCAAGATGGCCCCAAGGGTTTATGGTTTCTGTCAGAAAACGGAATAGGTAGGGGCATGTTATTGGGGAAAATATTGCAAAATTGGGGCTTGTTTTTGGGGAAAAATCTTTAACATAGCACAAACCCTTATTGAGACAACCCATTTAATTTTCAATGAAAAAAAAAGAAAAAAAAAGAAAGGGGGGGATTCCAACCTTTTTTAAAAAAGTGTTTTCTAGAATTAAAGTACTAAAAAAAATTGATGGACAAAATAGGTGTTAAAAAAATTTTCCTTTAATTGTACCCAAAGGGGGGTAAGGGAAAAATGACCAGATGTAGGTTATTCGAGAAAATGGGGGTATGGAGCACCGGGGCAGAGAACAAAGTTCAGGACCAAATTTTCCCGCCCATGTTGAGTTTAAAAAGAGGAAAAGGGAAAGCCCAAAATAAAGGGCACCTGGGTGTTTAAAAGGAGGTTTTCCCCCAAATATTTTCCCAAATGAAGTCAATTTGGGGGCCCCCAAAATCATACGGAGGGGCAAGCGTACCAGGTATTTTTTACTTGTTACAGAGGAAGGCTGGGTTCTCACCCCTTCCCCTTCCCCACCTGGGTTCAGCACGACAAATTTTGTTGTGGGTCATCAGGGGGATTTTAACCCGGGGTGTTAATTGATGGGGCGCCCGCCCGGGGTTTCACCCCACCCCTGTAAATCCGGCCCCCAGGTTATGTGTTTCCCCGGAAAAGGGTTTAGTCAATTTTCCAGTTCAAATAAAATGGTGGTTGAAAGACTCCCCTTTTTTCCCGGGACTTTTTAAAATTTTGGGGGGCTTTCAGGTTTGGGGCTCTTTTGTGGCCCAGGGGCAGGTATAGTCTTGTCCCCTGAAAATAAAATGGTGGTTGAAAGAATCCTTTTTCCCGCCTTTTTTTAAAAGTTTGGGGGGCAGGGAGGTTTGGGGTCATTTCTGTGGCCCGGGGCAGGTATTGTCAAAGCCCGTGAAACTAAAATGGTGGTTGAAAGGAAACCTTTTTCCGGCACTTTTTTTTTTGTGGGGGTCATGCGGTTTGGGGGTCATGCTGTGGCCCCCGGACAGGTATAGTCAATGTCAGTGAAACTAAAATGGGGGTTGAAAAGTCTCCTTTCTCCGGCACTTTTTAAATTTTTGGGGGTCATGAGGTTTGGGGCTCTTGCTGTGGCCCAGGAAGGTATAGTCATGTCCCGTGGAAAAAAAAAAAGGTGGTTGAAAGACTCCTTTTTTCCCGGGCCCTTTTTTTAAAAGTGGGGGTCACCCGGGGGTTTTGGGGGTATTTCTTTTGGGGCCCCGGACAGGATGTCAATTTTTCCCGTTTAAACTAAAAAAGGTGGTTTTAAAATCTTCCTTTTTTCCGGGGACTTTTTAAATTTTGGGGGTTTTGCAGGTTTTGGGGTCAGGTTACCCGGAAGGGAGTCAAAGTCCAGTGGAAAAATAAAATGGGGTTTTAAAAGGGCTCCTTTTTTCCGGCACCCTTTTTTTAAAGTGGGTCAGACCGGGGTTTTAAAGGTTTATTCTGCGGTTTCAGGACAGATATAGTTTTGTGTCCGTTTTAACTAAAAAATTTGGGGTTTTAAAAACTCCTTTTTGCGGGGGGTTTTTTTTTTCTGGGGGTCCCTGAGGTTTGGGGCTCTTTTGCGTTCCGGGGCGGGATTTCAATGTCCAGTTCAAAGTAAGATGTTTGGTTTTAAATATACTGCCTTCTGGCGCTTTTTTTTTGGGGGGGTGATGCAGGTTTAAGGGTCAGGCTGTGGTACAAGACAGGGATAGTGAATGGTCTGTAAACTTTTTCTGTGACTTTTATAACCTAAGTGTGTTGCCAAAGTGTAGCACGTATCCATTTGATGTTGTGGATGTTAATTTCAGCTTCTCCACCCTTGTTTGGGTGTAATATGAAGGTGTTGTTGCTCTCCCATAGACTTTAATGGTAATCGCTCATAATCGATGCTCACTATCGAAAAACCTTATCGATAGCGGCCGACTATCGACTATCGATCGATCTCGATAGCCAATGCAATCGCTCAACACTACTTGTGAATTAGGCTACCAAAAAAAAATATATATATTTGGCGTTGAAAAAGACGGTTTATTTTTGTCAGCACACCAGCAAAACAACGCTTAATTAACCCTGATGTAAAGTGCGCATAGAATGGAGCCGCACAAAATAGTAGCTTTGTAGCGTGTTACAATTGTGTGTTTTTCTACGCCAAAACAACAAGAGATACAGTTGTAATTAACCTTTGTTTGTGAATTAGGCTACAGGAAAAATTTATATTTTTTTGAATTTAAAAAGACTGTTTTTTTTTGTCAGCACACCAGCAAAACAACGCTTAATTAACCCCTGGATGTAAATTGCGCCAAAGAATTGAGCCGCACAAAATAGTAGCTTTGTAGAGTGTAACAATTGCGTGTTTTCTACGCCACAAAACAAGAGAAACATTTGTAAATAACCTTTGCTTGTGATAAGGCTACAGGAAAAATTTATATATTTGGCGTTGAAAAAGACGGTTTATTTTTGTCAGCACACCAGCAAAACAACGTTTAAATTTAAACCCCCTGGATGTAAATTGCGCAATAGAATTGACCCGCACAAAATAGTAGCTTGTAGCGTGCTACAATTGCGTGTTTTCTACGCCACACAACAATAGATACAGTTGTAATTAACCTTTGCTTGTGAATTAGGCTACAGGAAAAATGTATATATTTTGGCGTTGAAAAAGACGGTTTCTTGGGGTCAGCACACCAGCAAAACAACGCTTAATTAACTCCTGGATGTAAATTGCGCCAAAGAATTGAGCCGCACAAAATAGTAGCTTTGTAGCTTGTTACAATTGCGTGTTTTCTACGCCACACAGCAAGAGATTAGTTGTAATTAACTTTGCTTGTGAATTAGGCTACAGGAAAAATGTATATATTTTGGCGGTTGAAAAAGACGGTTTTCTTGGGGTCAGCACACCCAGCAAAACAACGCTTAATTAACCCTGGATGTAAATTGGCAATAGAATTGAGCGGGTCAAAAATGAAGTGGTATTTGTATTGCAAAACGCTGTTTCTTTAAATAAATACAACGGGAACTGGCTTAGATCCCACTTGGATACTGAATGTATATGCAGCTGCAGTGGACGCACACTGGATTTCAGATCCAATACCCCAAAAATTAGAAATAGAATTAAGGGAACAGGTCTCTGAGACAAGCTGAGACACCCACAGAAAATCGCTATAAAAAATAAATTCTTCGTAAGAGCTATCAGCGCGGGAGCACCTTCCCTGATGAGCACAGAGAGAGGAGTGTGAGCTCCCGGCGTCGCGCCCGACTTAATAGTGCGGTGACGTCACAGAATCCCCCGGTCTCTGATTGGCTTCATCTCTGCCATGTCATGCAGGCTATGCCCTTCTTCCTCCAGAGTGCTTTGCCCGTGTAGCGCCTATGCTCGCAGCCTTTTATCAATCAAAAGCCAATCGTTCACCTGAAGTACCCCAAAGTTCGACTTCCTTCCGAACGAAGTTTTCCTGAAATTCTAAACGAATTCCACTTCGTTAGAATCAATTCGCCCATCTCTAATTAAAACCTATATCTGGTGATGAACATGCTATTCCATCGGGTGGGCTGTCCAGCAAACTTCAAATCCCCTATGCAAAATACTGACAACTCATGCTACTCCCTATAACCCAGGACATTATCTTGAAAACAAAAATACTCTCAAGACAATGAGGACCATTGTTGGGGATCGTGAGCTTGTATATTTGAGCCAAGCTATCAACTAATTTCTCAGATTTGATATTTTTTTCATCCAACGAGATTTTTTTTCCACAGCTTCTGCAGCGTACAGAATATTCATATATATCTTCAAAGTAAAAGTAATACAAACACAGAACAGAGCATGAAGGTTGTGAAGAACCATAAAGTAAATGTCCAAATCCTTTCCCATTGTCTACATATGTAACTAGTACTAACTATATAATTAACACCCCAAAAAAGTACATTTTTGTAAGCAGCACAAAAATGTTTACATTTGATTGTTGAACCTTTAATTTCTATTTCATAATCTTTAAAATATTTGACCAGTTGTGGCACTCTATTACTCTGACTTTATGAGACATCATCATAGGCAAAATAGACCAACTACACTTTACATATCCTTTTAGTTAACAAATAGAAATAAAATTGTATCCTGTATTTTATAATAAAGGATTCCTTTTCCAAAAATACCCACAGTGCTGTGACTCAGTTTAAGAGACTGACATGCACCTCAAACTGTTTATTTCAAACCAGTCTTTTCATGATATAAACATTTAATTTCCAAAGTTGCTGATGATGTCATTTTGGAAAATAGAGCAATGGATTTAGATGCAAAGCAGGAAATTCAGCTTATTATAGTTACTGTTATTTGCTTTTGACAAGTTTTATGCCATAAATGCTTCCTTCTGTTTTAGAGCGCCCTCTAGGGTATGCTTTTGTTAAATCTTATGCACGTCTAGTAAAATTATTACAGATTCAATGTGAATTGTCACTCATGACTTTATTAGGAGTAATTAGAAAAAGGCCTAAATAACAAATAAACAGATTACACGGTTATGGTTATTTCTGTAAAAAAAAAAAAAAAAAACAGTGTAATGAACATCCTCATTTAAGGTGATATATACTATGCTGGTCCCATTTATATTTATTTCCTATTGCTTATATACCACCAATATATTCTGCAGTTCTGTTTATATAGATATTGCTGTTTCCACTTTAGTTATTTCTCTAGTATTTGTCCCTAATTAAGCTAAGAATGCAATTCACTATACACATTAATTCCAGGGTGCTGTACAACCAAAGTGGCTTGAATATTTAACATGAGACCAAGACAAATACAATGCTAGCACAAAATAACAAACTGGTACAGAGGGAGAGAGGACCCTGCCTGCGAGAGCTTAGGCCATGTTCACACGGCTTAAAATTGGACGTATTTCAGTCCGTAATTACGCGCCGGAGTGCGCAAATTACGGCTGGAATACGTCCAAGTCATTACGGTAATCCACAGTTCTCATAGAGAACTATGGATTACATCTCCTCTCCCTGCTCGGCGAATACGCCGAGGGGGGAGATAATTGACATGTGAATTATCAGCGGCGTATACGCACCGCTGGTAATGCAAGTCTATGGGCCGGCGAGGTGCCGGCCTCCCGCACCCGCTCCGCCCCCGGCCACACGGCGTAATTGCGGGGGCGTAATTACGCCCTGCATTTAAGCCGTGTGAACATAGCCTTACAATCAACAATGGAGGAGGAAGAAGACAGAGGGACCGAGATGTTTATAATATAGTGTGGTGGCAGCACGGTTATTGTGAACTGTAGGCTATACTGAATAGTTGGTTTTTCAGGTCACTTTTTATAGTTGTGACAGTCGGATGTGTTCTAACAGTGAGTTCCAGAGTATAGGGGAAGCACAGGAGAAATTTTGGACACAGTTGTGTGAGTAGCTGACAAGAGGAAAGCAGAGGAGAAGGTCCCGTGAGGACCGAAGATTGCGTGAGAGGAGGTAATAATATGTTTTTGGAGTATGGGAGGATTTCATAGTATCCAAGGGAAACCTACACAAACATGGGGAGAGCATACAAACACCATGCAGATGTTACATGTGGTTAGATGCCAAGCCACGACCCCAGAGCTGCAGGGCAACAGTACTACCCACTGAGCCATCTTTTCCACCAAGCTTGAATTAAACATTCTATGCTCTATACTATTAGTGATAAATACCACTTCTACGTATATGTCTGTTTTCCTCAAGGAATTGTGATATTTTGAGGTTTTTTTTCTGTTTCGTGTCTGCAGCTAGAACACTCCCGTGACAGTAATTTGAACTGACGGTTGTATTTTATCCCGAGGAATCTAGTAGAAACTTCAAATCCCATTTGCTTTTTATTATTTAGTAAATGCAACAAAAAAGTTCATTGATTTTAAGGATTCGTTATCATGAAGCCTATTATTTAGGAACACTGATAAAATCCAAATATATTGAATAACAGGGAGTTGTTCAGACTTTGACATTCACTCTAGGCACTGCTGAGACAGAGAATCTTTCAATAAGTCTAGACCCCCTTGAGAAATTTCATGGCTTAAAAGCATTTTCCTGTTTTGTGGAGAGTTTTGTGCATGTTTGATTGAGTGGAAAGAGTGCAAAACAAAAATGAGATCACAAATGTATGTTTTGACTGCCATGAAGTCAATACAGTAATAGGTCGACTGAAACATCAAAACAAAATTAAGAGCTGTCTTCAAGGTGGTGAGTGAGCAGAATTTTTTTTCAGGCAGCCAGCCAAGTAAGATGAAAATGAATGTGCACACGGCCGTTCTTATTGCAGATGATATATTGGTTTGGAATGTATCAGGAATGTATTAGGATATCTAGGATTCATAATTTGTGCAGGAAAATTAAAGGAAGATTTCTACCTCAACTCTTTCAAAGGATTCGCTAGAATAATATTTTTGTTGTATATTTATTGTATTTTTCTTATGGTTCACAAATATCTTTATTTCACATTTTTCTTACTGTAACACTACATAGTCATAACGTTTCAAATGGTAGCTTTTAAACGCAACCACCAAATTTTAAAGAAAAAATAAAATTTTTTCGAAATAAAGGTTTTTTTGAAACTTAAATTTCAAGTTTCTAGGAAACTAGGGGGGAAAAAATGCAAACATTTAAAATTTTTGGGAAAAACTGAAATTTTGTTTTTTTATGCAAAGAAAAAGCGGAAATGTACTAAAATTGTAAAAACTAAATTTAATCCTATAAACATTTCACTATGGACAATAATAAATATTGTTTATTGTGTTGTACAGAATTCTGTTGAAAACCCAAAATTTAAACTCCCACCTTTTAAGGAAAAAACTTTTAGATTTCACCGGGGGGTACAAGAGCCAAAATTTCCCGGGGCCAAATTTAAATTTCAACAAAAACCTGCTTTTTCCCTCAACAAAGGGCCCATGGGTCCACTCTTAACCCCCCTGAAACCCTGGCAAAAATCAAAACCTTTTAAACGGGAGAGGCAGTTTTTTTCCTCTCTGTCCTCTCTCTTTTTATATATATATACATCACCGGCCACTTTTTTTTGGGGTACACCTGTCCAACGCTGTTAACATTTAAATTTTCCCAAATTTCACCCAATTTCACTTGGCGGCAACTCAGTGCATTTAGGCAATGTAGAAAATGGTCAAGACAAACTCCTGCAGTTCAAAATCGAGCATCAGTAAGGGGAAAAAAAGGTGATTTGATTTCCTTTTGAAAGGGCATGGTTGCTGGGGCCCCAAAAGGGGGGTCTTTATATTTTTAGAAAATGCGATCTCCCGGGGTTTTTTAAAAGCACAACCATCTCTAAAGGGTTTTCAGAGAATGGCCGAAAAAGAAAAAAAATCCAGTTTTGGGGGGGGCGGGGAGTCCGTGGGGGGAAAGCCCCTTTTTGATGCCAGAGGTCAAAGGAGAAAGGGCAAAACGGGTTTGAGCTGATAGAAAGGCAAAAAGTGACCTCAAATAGCCCCCCCTTTACAACCAAGGTAGGGAGAAAAGCAACTCTGAACGCACAGTAAAGGCGAACTTTTAGGCAGATGGGGAAAAGCAGCAAAAAGCCACACTGGGGGCCACTCCTTTTAGCAAGAACAGGAAACGAGGGTCCCCAAATTTTCCCAAGCTCATCGAAATTTTGGACAGTAGAAGATTGGAAAAACGTTGCCTGGGCTGATAAATCCCCCATTTTGGGTGGGGACATTCGATGGTAGGGCAAAATTTTGGCGTCAACAACATGAAACATGGATCCCTCCTGCCTTGTATCAACGGTTCAAGGGTGGTGGGGGTGGTTTTCATGGTGTGGGGAATATTTTTTTTGGCACTTTTGGGCCCCTGGAACCGGGGGGGGGGGGGGGGGGGAAATTCCCTCGTTTCCAAAACCTTGTTTTAATCTATGCCACGAAAAATTTAGGCAGTTTTTGAAGGCAAAAGGGGTCCAACCCTTTCTAGCATGGTGTACCAAAAAGTGGGGCCGGTTTAGTGTATAATTTTAAAAATTTTTCCCGAGCACTATAAATATGAAAGGGGAGCTCTGATTGTTTTCTTTTTGGGGGGCAGGGTTTTTAACATGAGGCCCTTAGCTTTTCCCAGCCTGCATGCTAAACAGAGATCAGTAACATAATCTAAATTTTGCAATTTAAGGAACTTATCTGCCTTGAGGTGCCAGTCACATCATGCCTGTTGATATTTACCACTCTTAGTTTCTGTCCAGCCTTGATCATTCACAGGGCCCTGGTCACAGCTATCCCTTTTGTTTGTAAGGTTAGTTCTGTTACAATAATGGTCCCTCTTGATCCTTCGCTGGTACTAATTTTTGGGGAATTTGAAACCCTTTAAACCGCAAAATGTCCCGTTGGTCTGGATGGGAGCTGAACAGACTCGCAAAGCAGGCCTTATCCTCCAGCTTCTCTTCCAACAGCCTGATGTCTATCTGGATCTGATCTCTGAGATGTCACTTCATCTCTTTTTTCACTGATAATACTTCTTTCTGGTCTTTCATTATGCCCTCTAGGGGTGTCATTTGGGCTTCCATGATAATGTCTTGTATTGACATTAGTTCAGATGGCTGGGCCACTGTGAATAAGCTAACTACCTCATCCTTTTTAGTGTAATTGTTTCTTACAGCAACTACTACCACAAGGTTCTTGAAAATGGATCATTTCTGAGGCCAAGAGCAAACTAATACCATTTAAAGGCTAGTTACCTAACAAGATTAGCTTTTGTTTACAGATAAGCAACATTTCTCACCTCTCAGAGCACGTCTTTGTAATCTCTCAGCTAGTTTTAATGGAGACAAATATGCTAATCACTGCTATAGAACCACCCACAGCTTGATGAGACAGAGTGAGTGGAAAGCTGCCTGTGACTCATTGGTTTTGGTAAAAGACATGATCCCATGTTTTTTTCTACCATTGTAATAATGCCATCAATTTTTGTAAGCTGCTCGGACCCCTCCACTGGCAAAGGATTTCTTTCATAGCAATCCCTTTTAAATGAGGGTTTTTTTTCCAAACACGTCCCCTGGGACACAAAAAATTTATACCAAATGTTTGTCGCTCTTGCGGGGTTATGCCCAGAAACTGTTTTTTGGGCTGTGCCCCTACATAATAAAAAAGGGCCCATTCAATTTTTAAAGGTTAGAGATTTTTTTTAAAACTAAATTTGGGTTTCCCAGTGAATTTTGAAAAAATTTTTAAAAACCCAAAGCTCCCACAAAAAAAACCTTTAAAGAAGGAGAAGGGATGTCATTTTTTTCATTTGTCATATTTACATCCCAATTGACAAGAAGTACCAAGTTGTAAGGTGCAGGTGGACAGTTTTAACAATTTTGACGGGAAGTTGCATTTAAACTTTTTTCCCCTTCCTACTGAAAATAAAGCAGAAAAAACAAAAAGTAGTCAAAAAATTTTACTTGTAAACAAAAAGAGCACCAAGTTTTTTTTTAAGGCGGGTTACTACGACTAAATTCAAGTTGTATGGGCAGGGTTTTTTGAAAAAATTGTGAAAACAGCAAAAGTATAAAAAAAATTTTTTTTCCCTTTTTTTTAAAGGTTTAAAGGACTTGTATACAAGATGCCCTTTTTCCTTGATCTGATTGCTGCAGACTAGATGGAACTCTACCTCCATTTTGAAATTAAATTTAATTCCAAACATTGGGTACCCTTTAAACCCTTTTAATTTATTTAGGGTTTTGGTTTTGTTATCTTTTAAAGCAAAAAGATTTCATTTTTTTGAGAAGGGGGAAAAATTACCCAATAATTTCTGATTTTTCAGATTTTTTTTTTATAAATAAACACAAAATATATTGAAGAAAATTTACCACCAAAATAAAGTACAATATGGCATGAAAAACGGGCCTTAAAAAAAAACAATAAGTAAAAGCTTTTCGAACATGCTGTCACCCCTTTTTTAAATACTTTTGGGCCAATACAACAAAAAGTTTAAGAATTAACAAAATTTTTATTTAGGAAATCCTGCTACATTCTGGATTTTTGAGTATAATTGGTGTTGCTTCAAAAAATACTTTGTTCCTGACACACAGTGGCCAAGATGTATGAACGTTGCTGTTTCAAAAATTCTCCCCAAAATTTCCCGGCTAAAAATAATGGAAAGATAGTTATCTTTCCCACCCCCATCTATGATGTGGTTTAGAGGGTTTTTCTTGAGACTTCTTTCCTTTGTCCGAAAAAAGGGAAAAGGGCCCTCATTAAAAAGGGGTGTGGCTTCATGTGAAAAGAGGGTGTGACTTAGTGTGCAGCACTGTGCACCAGAAATATGCCAAAATTTGGGTGCAGTTAGCTGCAAAAAGTAAGCCAACTGCAAAATGGTATAAGTAGAGATGGGCGAATTGATTCTAAACGAAGGGGAAATTTCGTTTTTAAGAATTTTAAAAGGAAAAATTTTTGGTTGGGAAGAAGACAAAATTTTGGGGGGTCCCGGGGTGAAAGAAGTGTGCTTTAAAAGGGGAAAAACGGGCGGCAGCACAAACCGTTTAACAGGGGGAAAAGAAACCGGGGAGAAAAAAGGGAATAGCCGCATGACATGGGGCGAGAAGAAGCCAATCAAAAACCGGGGGGATTCTGGGGACGAAAACCACCCACTATTAAGCCCGAGCCAGCCGTTTGGGTTTCCCAAAACTCCCCCCTCACGTACCGATGGGGAAAAGGGTTCCCCTGCTGCGGGTGATAGCGTTTCCCCCTGAAGAACTGTTTTTTTAATACAGCGTTTTCTGGGGGGTGTCTCAGTTTTGCCCCTCGGGAGCCCTTTTTCCCAAAATTTTGTTCTATTCTGATTTTTTGGGGTATTGGATCTGAAATCCATGTGCGCCCTGCAGCTGCATATACATTAAATACCAAGTGGGATCTAAGCCATTTCCTGTTGAAAATTCATTTAAAAAAAACAGCTTTTTAAAATACAAATACCCCCTTTTCTTTTTTGGCTGCTGAATTTATTGCGCAATTTACTTTCCGGGGTTTAATTTAAAGGGCGTTTTTTTTGCTGGGGGTGCGGGAAAAAAATAAACCGTTTTTTTTTCAACCCCAAAAATATTATATTTTTTTTTTGTACCCTAATTCCACAAAAAAGGGCAAATTTACAAACGGGTACCCTTTTTGTTGTGTGGCAAAAAAAACCAATTGAAAACCACGCTACAAAGTTTACTATTTTTGTGCGGCTAAATTTCCCTTTGGCGCAATTTACACCGGGGTTTTTAAAAAAGGGCGTTGTTTTTCCCGGGGTGTGCAGGACAAAAATAAACCGTTTTTTTTCAACGCCAAAATATATTTTTTTTTTTGGGGTACCCTAATTCACAAAAAAGGTTTAATTACAACTGAACCCTTTGGGTTGTTGGCTAAAAACAACGCAATTTTTTAACACGCTACAATTTTAGGGGGCCAAATTTCTTTGGCGCAATTTCACCCCGGGGGGTTTAAATTTACCGTTTTTTTCGGGTGTGCGACAAAAAAAACCTCTTTTTTCAACGCCAAATTTAAATAAATTTTTTTTTTGGTAGCCTAATTCAAAGCAAACAAATTACAACTGACCCCTTTTGTTGGGGGGGCGTAAAAAACCCACCAAATTTGGAAACACGCTATTTAGTTTTTTGGCCGGCTCAATTCTTTGGCGCAATTACTCCGGGGGGGTTAAATTAAGCTTTGTTTTCCCTGGGGGTCCTGACAAAAAAAAAAACCGCTTTTTTCCAACCCCACAAATAAAATTTTTTATTTTTTTTTTTATCCCTAATTCACAAGCAAAGGCTAATTAAAAAACTGAAACTCTTTTTTGTGTGGGGCTTTAGAAAACACGAAATTGTAACACCTACAAAAGTTTACAAATTTGTGCCCCTCAATTTTTTGGCCCGCTTTTTACTCCAGGGTTAAATTTAAGCTTGTTTTGCTGTGTGCTAAACCAAAAAAAAAACCGTTTTTTTCAACACCGAAATATATACATTTTTCTTGTAGCAAAATTCACAAGGGGGCGAAGGTTAATTAAGCCTGTTTGGTGTTTTTTTACATTTATAAAAACCACACATGCTTGAAAACCACACCTACAAGAAATTTTTTTTTCCCGGGCCTTTTGGGAGGCAAATTTTTAATACCCCCAAGGGAAACCCCAAACTTTTTAACTTGGTAAAAGGAGCAAAAACCAGGGTGTATTTTATTAAAATTTTTCCGGAAGTTTTCCTTCAAACAGGGGCTGTACTTTTTAGAACAAACATATGCAACAAAAGAGGGGCAGGTCTTGAAAACGCAAAGTGGCAGGGGAAAAAAAAACCTTTCTGAAAGGGGCCCCCGGGTGGGCAGCCCCCCCCAAAGGGGGAAACGTCGGCATTTTCAGGGGGGTCACTTGGGGGGGGGGGCCAAAACTGCCTTGCCCACGGCCCTTTTGTTTCCCTGCCCCCCCAAAGGGTTTTTGAAGGGTTGACTAGGCCATCCCTTCCTCCCAAAGACATCTGAAAAACCCCAGCCAAGATTTCCGGGGGGGAAACCTAAACACAAAACACTTATTTAGGCAGGGCCCGGGAGCGGCCCCAGGGGCCCCCCACCTGCCTCAAGCCCCCTCTGCCCCCCATCCAGTTCCCCTCACCCGGGGAAACAACTAGGGGGTTCGGGCTAAAGCGCCATTTATTAGCGAGGATGAACTTTTTTGAGGAGGGCATCACCAGCTACGGGGCCCAGCGAAGAAAGGGGGCCAATATCCCCCAGCTTTTTTGCAGTAACCCGCAAAGAAAATAAAAGTGGAGTTGGCTTTGGGGGGTAAATTTTTGGGAGAGGTCACCCCTGGGCTTACCAAACCGGGATGAGGACATTTTGGACGATGAAACAAAAATATGAGAGTAGAAGCCGACCGCATTTTGGGGGGCCGGGTGAAGCAAGGGCCTTCACCCTTCGTCAGGAGAAAGGGTCCAGCTTGGGGTTTAACACCGGGACGCAGCCAGCAATGGGTGTTGTGCCCGTGAGTCGCAGGGTAGCGGGCAGTTTTTAAAGGTCGGGAGCCCAAGGGGCCCCCGGGGTTTAAAAAACCCCCGTTTCCCGCAGGTCCACGACATTTTGCGGAAAACAGGGGCCCCAAGCGGGGCGCAGCGGCGGCAGTAGTAAACCATTGCGGACTTTTGGGCGGAAAAATCATTTAGGGGGGCGGCGGGGGGGCATTTTCTTTGCAAAGGAAAACCGGGGGGAAACCAAAATATGGGTATATTAGAATCAGGGCAGAAAGGGGAAGGCGGGGCCAGGGGGGCAAATTTTGGCACAACGGCCCTGGCGTCAACACTTTTCAGCGTCACCTTTCCTTTGCCGGGGGAAAAGGGTGGTTTTCAAAAGGGGTGGGCCCAACCCTTTCCGCTAAAAAAGCGCACAGCAGCGCCAGGGGGCAGGGCTTTTGCCATTTCAGCCAGTAAAAAGGCTCCACCAACCTTTCTGCAGAAGGCCTGTTTCTCTTTGACAATCCTCTTCCCTGTCCAGATGTTTCCTGCCCCCCTCGCACCACCCAAGGGCCCATTTTTCATGTTCAGAGAGGCAAATTTTTAAAGAGACAACATTAGGGGCGTCCAACCCAACCAACCAAAGTCAAGCACTGACCGTGCTCCTGTCCAAGTTTTTTGGGTACTGCAGTCCCCCCTTTCCAAAGGGTTTGGCCCTCTGCACCATTAAAAAAACAATGGCTTGTGCCGGGCTGAGATGGAGAGTTCCCAAAGCCGTAATTTTTTCCAAAAAAGGCAGTACCACACTTCATAAATATTAAACAGAAAGGGGTCGGGTCCTTGAGCTTATGGGTTTTTTTCCCAAGGTACAGGGCAGCGCGGACGTCGGGAGCTGAACTAGGTTCCAGGGCCCCAGTACATGTCCTTTACGGCCCACGGGGTGAATGTGCTTCCTGCCCCAGGCCCCCACCAACAACTTGGGCAGGGACCCGCTTTCCCCCTCCCGTTGTCAACTGCTGCTCCTGCCCAATGTCCGCCTCCTCCTCCTCCACCACCAAAAAAACCCTCTCAGCCTCCACAAGAAATGCTCCTCAAAACCACAGTGTAGGGGACAGCGTTGGGCCCCGCGTTCCAAAAACCTAAATTGCCTCGGCGAACGAAGTCACACAGGGAGGAACTGCTTCCCCCGTCATGCAGCAAAAAATTTATGTGGGGGCTTTTTTCTCCGCGGGCCCAAATGCCCAAAACGGGAACCCGGTGAAAAGGAAAAATGGGAGGGAAAATGGTGTTCCCGCGCTGACCCAGGGGGGAAAGGTCCATTTCGCCCTGCATGGCGCACGGTGTTTTAATTTTGGTTTTTAAAAAGGTTCCCCGAAGTCTTCCCCGATCTTCAGAACATTCTGAAAAAGGGCCCGGGAAACCCCGGGGGGGGGGGGGGATGCACTTTTTTCCATTCGTACAAACCGGAACACCCCTCCCTGTTGCAGCGGCAGAAAGGGGCCCCCCCCAAAAGCACTGATATTCATGTTTTTCCCCCCGCGGAAATTTTCCCGCCTGCACATGTTGGACCCCACTGTAAAGAACAAGAAAAAAGGCCCTTAAAAGATTTTTTTTATGATCCGGCCCGAACCCGAAGTACCCCCCTGTTAACTTTGATGTCAGCCAGTTTCAGCTCATGCGTGACACCTTCCCGTTTGTTGAGGGGCCCTTCGAGGGGGCCCCCGTTATTTTTCAGCCCCCAGGGCTACGGGATAATAAACCATTCCCCTGCTTTTATGGCCTGGGAAAAGATGCTGGGAAAAACTTTCCCGGGCAGGGGAAATGGGATTGGCACTACATCTCGTGGCCACATATTCCCGGGGGGGACTGAAAAAGGAGGAGGAGGAAAGGGGGAGGACATTGGAGCATAAGCCCTTATTTGGGAAATGAGTGGTTATCCCACCCCGGTGACAAAGAGGGGGAAACAGGAGCACTGGAAGGGGGGGGATGGGGATGAGGGGAAAACGAGGCAGATACTCCCAACACCTTTTGGGAGTTTCGGGAAATGGGGGCAAGGGGGCCCCCCGGAGTCCCCTTGTGCAGATGTCCCGCAGCAAAGCTTAAATTTTCCTGGCTAGTGACAGCCGAATAGTCAGCATCCGGCGAGGGGGTAAATTCTGGCCCCTTTCCCCCCTATTGGGCCCCTGCACCCCGGGGCCAAAAAGGGAGCCTTTTTCCCCGCTATTGAGGGGGGGAAAAAAAAAAACCAAATACTTTGGGAAATCCTCCGAAAACATTTGGCCGCTTTCCCATGTTTCGGCATCGTCCCTCCCCACTGGGGGGGTCCCGACCGGGGGGTTCCTCACGCTCACTTTCTACAGGCCCGGGGTTCTGCGGGGGAAGGTGGGGGGGGAGGGAAACAGTACCACCCATCACATAACCCCCAAGTTCCCGGGGGTAAATAATGAGCAGCTTTCCTTCCCCGCCTATTTAAGGGGGAGTCACCCCAGCAGCAAAACAGCACGGACAAGGGGGGCAATTTCCCCCCCAACGAGGTTGGAGGTCACCTTTTTTGGGCAACCCCTCTGCCCCCCCAGTTTTTGAAGATCCGCTGGGCTACTGGGAAACCAACTGGATGGGGCCGCAACTTTTTGAGTTTGCCCGTGGAGAAGGGGGTCCGCCCCGGGCCCTATGTGGCCCCCAGACGGGGTGGTTTATGCGGGGGGGGGCCCCCTCCCTTACCCCCCAAAGGGGAACCCGCTTGTTCCCCCGGGAAAAAAGTTGAACGATTGGGCCTTTGTCAAGATGAAACAGGGGTGGATCCGGGAAAAGGGTTTTCCACACCAAAACCCCAAAGCCCTTTGGCGTCATTTTGGGTTTAATAAAATACCCTTCCTCAAACCACTATTCTGATGCCCGGGCCCCCCGCCCCGGGTGCCACCAAACCCAATCCTGGATAAAAACTCCATCCCAAACCACCGTCTTTATGCAGGACTGGGGGAAATTGGCCCACCCAAACCCCAACACTCTTTATTGTGCCAAATCTAAGGTGCCATGGGGCTTCTGCGTTGCTGGGGCCGTGGCCCTCCACAAATTGTCAATTTTTTGGGGACTCTGGCGGGCCCGGTAAAATGTTTTTCCACCTCCAGAAGAAGTCATTTTGCCACTCCTCTACCTCATTTTGTATCTCCTGTCATCACCTCCACTCTCTGTCATTGTGCCACTGGGGCCCGACCCCATGCCGCACCCAACCCGTGACCCCCCGTCTCATCATTTTTTTCCCCCCCCTCTGTGGCCCCAATACTATTTTGCCACCGGGAGAATGTCATTGTGCCACCTCTGACCTCCTGCTGCTGCGTGACTCCCTTTGTGCCCTCCACCCCCTGTCAATTTTGGGCCCCTGTCTGAAACCTCATGGCTGCCGGGGGGCCCGCGCCGTGCCCTCCACACCCGTGGCCCCCACTCCTGTTTTTTTCCCCCCCCTCCAAAAATTTTTCCAAATTGGGGGGGGCCCCAGTCTGACCTCATGCTGCTGCCGTGGGTGCGCCCGTTCCCTTCCCACACCCGTGTCATTGTGCCCCCCCCCCCGTCCTGACCTAAAAAGGGTGGCTGGTTGCTTTCCCGCCGTTGGGCCCCCACAAATGTGTCATTTTACCCCTCTTTGGCCTACTCCTTTTTTGCCACTCCAGAATTTTTCATTGGGCCCCTGCCCGACCCATCTACTGCTGCCCGCTGTGACCTCCCCCTGTGTGATTGTGCCACTCGTGCCCTAATAATTGTTTTTTCCACCTCCATAAGTCCCCTTTTGCCCCCTGTCGGCCCCTCATACCCGCTGCTGCCCCTTTACCCCCCACACCCCGGTTTTCATTTGTCCCCCTCTGTGGCCTAAAATCTGGTTTTCCGCCTCCATAATGTCATTTTTGCCACTGGGCCCGAACCTCATACTGCTTCCCGGGTGTTTTTCCCCCACTGTGTGATTGGGCCCCCTCTGTGGGGCCCAATACTGTTTTTTCCCCCTCCCTTTAAATTTATTGTTCCACTGCCCGACCTCATACTGCTGGGCCCCCGGGGACCTCCACCCCTGTAAACCCTTGTGCCACCTGGGCCTTTAAAACTGTTTTTCCACCCCCCCCCCCCCGCCCCCCCCCCCCCGGGGGGGGGGGGGGGGGGGGGGGGGGGGGGCGCGGGGGTCCAAAACCCCCCATCCCCCCCCCGGGGAAAAGGGGGGGGAAAAAAAAAAAAAAATTTTAATTTTTTGGGAAATTTGTGGGTAAAAAAATGGGGTTTTTTTTGTAAATTTTAAGGTTTTTTTTTTGTGAAGGTTGAAAATATTTTTGCTGGCCCTGACCTCCAAACTGTATCCCTTGTGCCACCCCTGTGGGGCCCAATACTGTTTTTTTCCCCCTCCCAAAAATGCCATTGGGCCCCGTCGACCTCATTTCTGCTGCCGCCGTTTACCTCCACACTTTGTGATTGTGCCACTCTGGGGCCCTAATACTGTTTTTTTCCCCCTCCCTAATGTCATTGGCCAAATGTTCCCACCTCATATGGGTGGCCCCCGTGACCCCACCCCTGTATCCCTTGGCCACTCTGTCCTAATACTGTTTTTTTGGCCCCCCTCCATAATGTTTTATTGGCCACTGCCGACCTAAAACTGCTGCCGGGCCCTGACCTCCACACTGTGTGGAAATTTTTCCACTCTGTGGCCTAATTTCTTTTTTTTGCCAAACCCCCAGAATGCATTGTGCGACTGTCTGACCTCATACTGCCCGCCGGGCCCGTGACCTCCACAAATGTTGATTGTGCCCCCTCTGTGGCCTAATACGTTTTGGGGCCCCTCCAGAATTCATTGTGCCACCCGCCTGACCTCATGCTGCTGCTTTCCATGACCTCCACACTGTTGATTGTGCCACTCTGTGGCCTAATACTGTTTTTTCCGCCCCCAGAATGTCATTTGGGGCCCCCCTGCCTACCTCAAACTGCTGGGCTGCCGCCGTCCCCTCCACACTCTACACAAAATTTTCCCCCCTGACTCTCACTTGTTTTTTTCCAGCTTTTTGCTAGCAATACTTTTTTAGGCTCCCCTTCCCCCCTTGAAATTTTTTTGGTCAGTTTTGCCCCCTTAAGTGCCCAGGGAAATTTTTTAGTGAAGCGATTCTAAGAGCGGGGGGCAGTCATGTTTCGTGTCATACTAAAACACAACATTGTATGAAGACCAAACCAAGCTCCCTCTGCATATTTAAGCATGGCACAACGTTCTACAGCACCCTGCAGGCTCCTGGCAGCCTGGAAATAGCTGTTTTTTAACGTGATTCGTGCCGAAGTAATTCGGACCGAAACGAATTTTGTCGGAAAATTCGGCGAAGTGACCGAACCGAATTTTTGAGAAATTCGGCCATCTCTAGGTATAAGGTTAGACTAGACAGTTTTAACCTGCACCAGATTTATGAACACTATGATAAATTTGGTTCATTGTATAACTGTCTAGTCTGACTTGTCTTAGATTCTTAGAGTTAGACAATATTAATAAATCATTCCCAGTTTGTCAAGTAGTGGAAAAATTGAAGCCCTGACCCCTTTTAACATATTCAGATGTTAATGTTACAAAGTTAAAAGGTGGAAACACATTTAAATTAGACACAAAGGGCAACATACATGAAAGGGCCTGCGCCAGTTTTCTGATGTGCTTTGAGCCAAAAAGAATGTATGAACAGGCGCACTTCAAACTTTGGCGCAATAAGTAGCTTTGTAATGTACCAAAGACACTTTCTAATACAGCAAAGATTTTAGGGTGTTTTTGAGGGATTTCACACCACATTCGTAGGATTAGACACATTTATGAATATAGGATGCCAAACCTAGGCGCAGAACAGTTAGAACAGCCAGACCAGGTGAAAGGTGGTCTGCCTGACCCAGACTTGTCATATTGGCTATTACAATACACCTGTATGTATGACCTGCAGAAGAACAGGTGTATACATTCTAAAATCTATTAAAGCGGTTTAGAACTGGCCTGTCAGCACCAGGTTTCATACATGTCACCCATGCAGTATGATTTTGTAGCATTCAAGCCAACCGGAAACAAAACTTTTTGTTATTGACAGCATATGGCCACAGCAAGTACATAGAAGCATATCTCTGCCCTGCAGCTACAGTGGGGCAGATTTATCAAAAGTGTCTTACTTTTAGACAGTGTAAAGTTAGACTAGACAGTTTTATAATGCGCCACATTTATCATAGTGTTGATAAATCTGGTGCAGGTTACAACTGTCTAGTCTAACTCTGTACCACAATTAAATTGTCTTACTTTCACACCAGAAACGCCGACAAAATCTGGGCGCATTTTTGGTCGCACTTGAGCCACGCCCCCTTTCCCCGCAAAACCGCACCCCCTTTTACGAAACCACGCCCCTTTCGTCGGACGAAGCACAGAAGCGTCTGAAACTGTCTAAAACACATAGTAAATGTGGTGAAAGGCTGGTTTCTGGCGCAAATCTAGCCAGAATTCTGGTGCAACTGCTTTGATAAATCTGCCCCAGTGTGTAACCCCAGCCTAAAGAGAGAACCTGTCACATAGATTATGCCCTCCTTGCTGAGGACAGCACAAGTTAGTGACAGACCTGCTGTTTCCAGCGCTGTGTCCCTTATTCTGTAAGATGTTGTAGTTTTCGAGTATTTAGTGCTCAAATCGGCAGTTTTCAGCCAGAAAAGAGTCAGAAAAAGAGTCACTTTTTTTCAAACCCCGCTTTTCTGAGGTTAGCCCCACCCACCTCAACTGATAAACCTATTACTTTAAATAGGTAGAAACCTGTGAATAACTGCCAGGTAGGTGGGGATAACGTTTGGTGGGCGAGGCTAACACCTGCTCATGAATAAGATTTGAGCATTAAAGGGAACCTGTCACATAGGTTATGCCCCCCTTGCTGAGGACAGCACAAGCCAGTGTCAGACATCCTGTTCCCAGCATTGTGTCCCTTATTCTGTAAGATGCTGTAGTTTTAGCCGCAGATGGGTGGGGTTTGAAAATAACTGACTCTTTGAATGACTCTCTTCTGGCTGAAAACTGCAGATTTGAGCATTAAATACTCTGAAACTACAGCATCTTACAGAATAAGGGACACAGCCCTGGAAACAGCAGGTCTGTCTCTAGCTTGTTCTGTCCTCAGTAAGAGGGGCATAATCTATGTGAGAGGTTCTCTTTAAATGCTCTAAAACTACATCATCTTACAAAATAAGGGGCACAGCACTGGAAACAGCATGTCTGACACTAGCTTGTGCTGTCCTCAACAAGGGGGGCATAATCTATGTGACATGTTCCCTTTAAAGCTTTTGAGTGATAGCTTTTGAAGTGAAGGCTTCTAAAGTGTTTTGATACATAATGACAGAATTTGGACCAGAGTGGGCAGACAGGGGGCAGGGTTATTAAATTTTTTGTAAGAAACCTGTCTTTTTATGGCACAAATTATTATTATATACCATGCTCACTGTTGCAATCTATCTCACAGCTATATGTCTCCTATCTTACCACCCAGTCATGTCCTCTGAAAATTTTGTCCACATTAGCTCCTCTATCCTTGCCTCACCCATGCACACATCCCACATGTTACCTACTTACTTTAACTACCTCAAACCACCCGCTTCCATCATGTGACACAAACAATGCTCATGTAAGTCACTGAATCATCTGCTGTCACTTTTTATTCTCCTGCTTCTTGCAGCAGGAGATATCTCTCCCAACCCCAGCCCAGCCTTCTTTACTGCTAACCCCACCTCTTCTACTGCCTCCCATAGAAACCCTTCTAATCTGTATAATATTCATTATGAGCGACATGAAAAAACAGGGCTGCGCCAGATGTCTGGTGTCTTTTCAGTCCAATATCAGCCCGTTCATCCATTTTTAAATCTCTTGCATGCCAGTCGGGCTGCACTAGAACCATAGCGAAGGTATACCTGATCTAGAAGTGTCCCCCTAGCACTAGAATGCGCTTGATTTATGACTAGAGATGGGCGAATTTCTCAAAAATTCGATTCGGTCACTTTCAATTTCCCAACAAAATTCATTTCGGTCCGAATTACTTCTGGACGAATCACGTTAAAAAACAGCTATTTCCAGGCTGCACAGAGCCTGCAGGGTGCTGTAGAACTGGTGCCATGCTTAAATATGCAGAGGGAGCTTGGTTTGGTCTTCATACAATGTTGTGTTTTAGTATGACACGCAGATAACTGCCGCCGCTCTTAGAATCGCTTCACTATAAAACTCCCTGGGCACTTATAGGGGCAAAACTGACCAAAAAACTGAAGCGGGAATGTAACCTGATAGAGTCATGCCAGCGAAAGCTGGAAAAAAACAAGCTGAGAGCTCAGGTGGCAACATTAGTGACAGAGTGTGGAGGTGATGGCGGCAGCTACAGCAGCATGAGGTCAGAGAGTGGCACAATGACATTCTGGAGGTGGCAAAAACAGGATTAGGCCACAGAGTGGCACAATGACACAGTGTGGAGGTTATGGCAGCAGCCACAGCAGCAGCATGAGGTCAGATAGTGGCACAATGACACAGTGTGGAGGTCACGGCAGCAGCAGCATGAGGTCAGACAGTGGCACAATGACATTTTGGAGGTGGCAAAACAGTAGTAGGCCACAGAGTGGCACAATGACAGAGAGTGGAGGTGACGGTGGCAGCAGCATGAGGTCAGTGAGTGGCACAATGACATTCTGGAGGAGGCAAAAACAGGAGCAGGCCATAGAGTGGCACAATGACAGAGTGTGGAGGTCACGGCAGCAACAGCATGAGGTCAGAGAGTTGCACAATGAAAATCTGGAGGTGGCAAAAACAGGAGTAGGCCACAGAGTGGCACAATGACAGAGTGTGGAGGTCACGGCAGCAGCAGCATGAGGTCAGACAGTGGCACAATGACATTCTGGTGGTGGCAAAACAGTAGTAGGCCACAGAGTGGCACAATGACACAGTGTGGAGGTCACGGCAGCAGCAGCATGAGGTCAGACAGTGGCACAATGACACAGTGTGTAGGTTTCGGCAGCAGCCACAGCAGCAGCATGAGGTCAGACAGAGGCACAATGACATTCTGGAGGTGGAAAAAACAGGAGTAGGCCACAGAGTGGCACAATGACACTGTGGATGTCACGGCACCAGCAACAGCAGCAGCAGCAGGAGGCCACAGTGTGGCACACTGACAGAGCGTGGAGGTCTCGGCAGCAGCAGCATGAGGTCAGAGAGTGGCACAATGACAGAGTGTGGAGGTGGGTGGCAATACCTTGTGCCTGGTAAAGATGGTGGTAGGCTGATGGAGAAACTGGCAGCAGATGTGTGGCATCAGGCGGATGGCGGCATCAGAATAGTGACTGAGGCAGGTAGTTTGAACTCAGACTCATTTCTCTCGGTTTGGGTGAGGCGTCATGGCTGATGTAGTCTGACGTGTAAGGCATTGGTGTGTGGAAATCCTGGCCGATCCACGCCTGATTCATCTTGACAAAGGTCAGTCGTTCGACATTTCCCGTGGACAAGCAGGTTCTCCTTGGGGTAACGATGGCCCCCGCCGCACTGAACACCTGTTCTGATGGCTACACTACTGGCCGGGCAGGACAGCTTCTCCACTGCAAACTCGGCAAGTTGCGGCCACACATCCAGTTTGGCTGCCCAGTAGTCCAGCAGATCTTCTAACTGGGGTGGCAGAGTGCTCTCCAAGTAGGCCACCACCTGTTGGTTCAGGGTCTGCTCCAGGTCTCGCTGCTGCTGGCGACTGCCCTCCTCACTAGGCGGGTAAAGGAAGCTGCTCATCAGTGACTCCAGACTTAGGTTGCTGCTGATGGAGCTGGTACTGCTACTACCCACCCCACCTTCCCCCAGCAGCCACGGCAGTAGTACGTGAGCGCTGAAGAACCCCCCCGGTCAGACCTGTCAGAGGAAGGACGATGCCGCACATAGGCAGCGGCCAACTGACTACGGAGGATTTCCCTATAGTATTTGAGTTTGTCCTCCCTCTCAGCAGCTGGGAAAAAGGCTCCCATTTTGGACTGGTAGCGAGGGTCCAATAGGGTGGAGAGCAAGAAGTCATCCCTCTGCCGGATGGTGACTATTCGGCTGTCACTAGCCAGGCAAATCAGCATGCTGTGGGCCATCTGCACAAGTGACTCCGAGGGGCTCCTTGCCTCCATCTCCACTGTATACTGCCACAGTGCTTGCGGGTCATCTGCCTCGTCTTCCTCATCTCCATCCACCTCCTCCAGCTGCTCCTGCTCCTCCTCTCTTGTCAGCTGGGTAGAAAATCCACTCATTTCACCAGAAAATGCTTCTGCTCCGATGTCTCCTCCTCCTCCTCCTCCTCCATTTCGGTCCCCACCGGACTCATGTGGCCGCGAGATGTAGTCGCCACGTCTCCAGTCCCCTGCCCAGACAGATTTTTCAGCATCTGTTCCAGGACATGAAGCAGTGGAATGACGTTATTCATGCCGTAGTCCTGGCGACTGACAAATAACGTCGCCTCCTCGAATGGCCTCAACAAACGGCAGGTGTCATGCATGAGTTGCCACTGGCTGACATCAAAGTTACACAGGGGAGTACTCCTGTGCCCCTGGATCATCAAAAAGTCATTAATGGCCTTTCTCTGTTCATGTGCAGGCTGGAATTCCAACGGGTGGAAACATCACATATCAGCGTGTGTTGGGGGAGGCCGTTGTGCCGCTGCAATTCGAGGAGGGTGTTCCTGGCTTTGTAGGAATGGATTAAGTGCATGCACGGTTTCCTGGCCATTTTCAGAATCTTCTGAAGATCGGTGGAAGACTACAGGAACCTTTTCACCACCAGATTGAACACATGCACCATGCAGGGCGCATGGACCATCCCTCCTTGGTGCAGTGCGGACACCATGTTACTCCCATTGTCTGTCACCATGGTTCCGATTTGCAGTTGGCGCGGAGAAAGCCACACATTGATTTCTTGCTGCATGACGCGGAGCAGTTCCTCCCCTGTGTGACTTCGTTCGCCGAGGCAAGCCAGGTGTAGAACTGCGTGATACCGCTTTGCCCTATACATGTGGTATGATGAAGCAGTACTTGTGGAGGCTGAGATGATGGTGGTGGTGGAGGAGGAGGAGACGGACATTGGCGCAGGAGCCGCAGTTTGACAACATAGAGGAGAAAGCGGCGTCTCCTGTCCAAGTTGTTGGTGTGCAGGAAGCACATTCACCCAGTGGGCCGTAAAGGACATGTACTGGCCCTGACCGTAGTTACAGCTCCAGATGTCCGCACTACTGTGCACCTTGGAACAAACCGATAAGTTCAAGGACTGACCCACCTTCTGTTCTACATATTTTTGAAGTGCTGGTACTGCCTTTTTGGAAAATAAATTACGGCTTGGAACTCTCCATCTCGGCTCGGCACAAGCCATTAGTTCTCTGAATGGTGCAGAGTCCACCATTTGGAAAGGGAGGGACTGCAGTACCAACAACTTGGACAGGAGCACGGTCAGCTTCTGCACCTTAAGATGGTTGGACGCATACTGTTGTCTCTTTGCAATCGCCTCGCTGAACAACTGCTGGCGCCATGAGTAGCGAGGAGCAGGAGCATCAGGACCGGGAGATGATGTCAAAGAGAAACAGCTCCCTTCTGCAGAGCTGGTGGAGCCTTGACTGGCTGCAATGGCATGCGTGCTACTGGGCGCTGCTGCTGCTGCTGTTGCTGCGGCGGCAGGATGGACCACCACATCTGAGACACGTTTCTCCCAGGCCACCGGATGGTGACGCTGCATGTGTTGACGCAGGGCTGTGGTGCCAACGTTAGCTCGCTGGCCACGCTTCACTTTCTGCCTACAGATTCTACATATACCCATATTCGGCTCCTCCGGTGTCTTAGCAAAGAACTGCCACACCGCCGAGTATCTGATTTTACCGCCAATGCTCCGCACTGAGTGACTACTACCGCCGCTGCCTCGCTGAGCTCCTGTGCCGCTACTTTCTTGGACCTGCGAAGCGGGTTTTTTACCCCGTGACCGCTTTGCTCCCAACCTCATACTGCTGCTATCCTGCTGACTCATGGCCACACAACCCACTTGCTGGCTGCGCCGCTGGCTGACGCGCAAGCTGACACCCTCTTCTCCTGACGATGATGAAGCCCTTGCCTCACCCGGCTCCCAAGTGCGGTCGGCTACATCATCATCTATTTGTGTTTTATCATCACTGCTGTCCTCATCACCGGTCTCGGTATGCAGAGGCTGACCCCTCACAACATGACCTCCCATGCCACTCTCCACATCTATACTTTGCCGCCTACTGCAAGAAGCAGGGGATATTGGCCCCATTTCTTCGCTGCCAAGTAGCTGCTGACTGCCCTCCTCAAATTGTTCATCCTCGCTATATAGTGGCGCTGAGCCCAGACCACATAGTAGATCTCTGGCTGAGGGAACCGGATGGGATAGAGGCGGGTTGAGGACAGGTGAGGGCCGCTTACCCGCTCCCGGGCCGTGCCAACTAAGGGTTGTGTCTGACGTTCCCACCGACTCTTGGCTGGGGTTATCAGATGTCATCTGGGAGGAAGTGAATGACCGAGTCAACCAATTAAGAACCCTTGGGTTGCTGGTTAGCACACGGCCGCTAGGCTGTGTATTTTACGCTACACAGCAAGAAAAAAACTTGTAATTAACCTTCGGTTATGAATTATGCTACAGGAAAAATGTCTTTTTTGGCGGTGAAAAAGACGGTTTCCTTTAGTTACCACAACAGCAGAACAACGCTTAATTAACCCATGGATGTAAATTGCGCAAAAGAATTGAGCAACCAAAAATGAAGTGGTATTTGGATTGTAAAAACGCTGTTTCTTTAAATGAATACAACAGGAACAGGCTTAGATATCCCTTGGATATTCAATGTGCTGTGAGCAGATAGCATTAAAATGTATATACAGCTGGACTTCAGTTGCAATACCCCACAAAATCAGAATTAGAACGTTAAGAGAAGCAGTCTCTGAGACAAACTGAGACACCCCCCAAAAATCGCTGTATAAAAATCAGTTCTTCAGTAAGAGCTATTACAAGCAGCCGCGGCAGCACCTTCCCTTGTCAGTACAGTGAGAGCGGTATGAGCGTCGTGCCCGGACTTATATACTCCGGTGACGTCACAGAATCCCGCCGGTCTCTGATTGGCTTCATCTCTGTCATGTCATGTAGGCTATGCCCTTCTTCCTCCCAGAGTTCTTTGCTCCATGTAACGCCATGTGCTCGCAGCCATTTTATCAATCAAAAGCACACTTCGTTCACGTGAAAAACCCCAAACTTCGACTTTGTTTTGAACCGAAGTTTTCCTGAAATTCTAAACGAATTCCACTTCATTAGAATCAATTCGCCCATCTCTATTTATGACTCGCTGTAGAGCGGGTTCATAAATCAGGCACATTCTATGCCTTTATTAAGCGCATGAAATTTGGCGTTAACACACCAAATTTCATGCTTGTGACCCTATATGTCTTTTACTGCCCCTTTCAAATGTGCGCTCTGAAACTCCCGATCTGTCTGTAACAAACTCACTGCTGTTCATGATCTGTTCCTCTCTAACATGGCTTCAACAATCTGATGCTGCTTCCCCTGCTGCTCTGAACTATGGTGGCCTACACTTCATCCACACCATCAGACCTGAGAACAGGCAGGGAATTGGCATACTTCTTTCTCCACACTGCACATACTAAGTTATTCCTCCTGCACCCTCCTACCTCTCTGATTGCTCATTTAGTGCCTCATTTGCAGGTTCTACTTCTCCTCCTCTTGCTTTTGGATCAGTTCTTGGTCCTCTCCTCATTTCACTCTACACAGCCCCATTGAATAAACCATCAGCAGATTTGGCTTTTAGTACCACATTTATGCTGATGGCACTCAATTATACTGTATATCTCTTCCTGTGACATCACTCCTGCCCTGGTACAAAACACCAGTGACTGTCTGTCCACTGTCTCTGATATCATGTCCTCTCTCTATCTCAAACTAGACCTCACTAAAACTGATCTTCTTGTCATTCCGCCATATAATAACCAAACCCAACTCGCTATTTCTTTTTCTGTGTGTGGGGCCACCATAACTCCAAGGCAGCAGTCCCGCTGTCCTGGGCTTATACTAGATTTTGATCTGTCCTTCACTCCCTATATTCAATCTCTTGCCCGCTGTTACCTACATCTCAAAAACATCTCAAGAATTCATCCTTTTCTTACTGTGGAAATAACTCAAACGCTTATTGTTGCTGTTATTCTTTCTTGCCTTGTCTTCTGTAACTCCTTGCTCATCTGTCTACCTCTCTGTAAACTCTCCCCTATCCAATCCATCCTAAATGCAGCAGCCAGGTTCATCTTTCTTTCCAGATACTTTACTGATGCCTTTACCCTGTTTCAGCCACTGCATTGGTTGCCCAATAAAATATAAACTAATAACTCCAACCCATAAAGGTCTCCACAGCGCATTACCCCTCATACATCTCCTCCTTCATCTCAGTCTACCACCCTACCCGGTTTCTCTGCTTTCCTAATGATCTTAGACTAAGGGCCACATGTATGAAAAATGTCTAGGTCTAAAACTCACTTAGTTGCCCATAGCAACCAATCAGAGTGCCCTTTTCCTCTCATATAGTGCTCTGGAAAATGAGAGGGGCGCTCTCTCTTTGTGGGTAATAAAGTGAATTTTAGACCTAGACAGTTTTTACACATGTGGCCCTAAATGTCTAAATTATCTGAATCTCCTAAGCTTGTCATGCTCACCAGTTCTCCGGAAGTTGCTACCACAGAAAATAAGGCAAACTCACAACTCTGGGAGTTTTAGGTGCGCCCTAAAAACACATCTTCTTAGGCAGGCCTGCCAAGATTCCTAACTACTAACCCCTTACTTTTTATCACACACACTTCTGACACTCCCTACACTTGGGCACTCACAGGCACTTATCTGTATACATGTCCTGTCTAGATGGCAGGTTCACCCAATTTTATGTAAACTACCCTGCATTTATGAAACATGGCTGAACCATTGTGTAAACCAAGCACTTCTCACCTTTTGTCTCGCCCTTACTCCCACATAGATTGTAAGCTCTCGTGAGCAAGGCCCACACACCTGTGCCTGATCTGTAAGTAGCTTTTTACTATGTAATGTTTTGTTTTTTGTCTGTACTTATATCCTCTACATTGTAAAGTGCTGCGGAATATGTTGGCGCTATAAAAAAAAAGTTTATTGTTATTACTGAAAATATCAAGTGAAGTTATAAGTACAATTGTAATGTTATAGTCAGTTAAAAAAAAACCTTCATATTAGGGATGAGCGATATTATCAGCAAAAGTTGAAATCCTCACGGTTTTAAGGCTCATCGGAAATTTCCGATCACGCGATAGTTTAGGTGACAATCTTACAGATAATCTATTACTATCGCGCCATTTTCAGCGTTTCTTGTCATATTGGCGGCCAGCCAATCCACTCCGAGGATAGAGGAGGGTGAGGGGGATGTAAAACGCCACCACTTTGCGGTGTATGGATCTCATTAGCTGCAAAAATCACGTGACCTCGTTTTATCTGGTGACAACATGCAAGCCAGCAGGTCGTCGGTTGCAGGACCTTCAGGCCTGTCATTGATGAGTCGTGCCCTGTGAATCTCAGTAACGAACAGCGTCGCCAATCTGTTCTTCAGTGGTTAATGCAACCTGCATCCAGCAGTCTTACCTCCTCGTCCTGCCAGTCACGGCCACAAATGTCAATGTCCAGTTCAACTAAAATGATGGTTCAAAGACTCCTTTTTCTGGCACTTTTGAATCTGTGCGTCATGCTGATTTAAGGGTCATGCTGCGGTCCAGGACAGGCATAGTCAATGTCCAGTTCAACTAAAATGGTGGTTCAAAGACTACTTTCTTCCAGCACTTTTTAATCTGTGGGGCATGCGGGTTTGGGGGTCATGCTGTGGTACAGGACAGTTATAGTCAATGTCCAGTTCAACTAAAATTATGGTTCAAATAATCCTGCGTTCTGGCACTTTTTAATTTGTGGGTCATGCAGGTTTTAGGGTCATGCTGTGGTACAAGACAGGGATAGTGAATAGTCTGCCAGTTTTTTCGCCTAATTGTCTTGCCTAAGATGTATCACATATCCAGTTTGCTGTTGTGGATGTTAATTCCAGCTTCTCAAGCGCTGTTTGGGTGTAAGAAGGAAACTGTTGTTCCTCTCCTATAGACTTTAATGGTCATCTGCGATAATCTGTTATCGACTATCGACTATCGGCATGATAATTGACGATATCGACTATCAACTATCGATCCGATAACGATAGTTGACACAATCGCTCATCACTATTTCATATACTTGTTTTAAGGAGCAAGTCAGAATACAATGTTTTTTTAAGCATTTTAGTGAATTTTTATATATACACTTTTCCTGGCAAGTTCTACAGTAAAACACTGTAAAAATTCTATACTTAGAGAATGCTGTTTTATTAAAGACACCACTCACCCCAAAAATACTACAAGAATCCAAAGCCCAAATCACTATATATGAAGACAATCTATCACTTCATTAAAGAGATCTGGCTGCAGCAATTTTTTTTTCTGTTTGAAAACGCAGATAAACATTTCGTGTGAAACTGGCCTTACACCGAATTACTGTAGATGCATGCCTAGGAAAGTTTAATGACCCAAAATCTAGACTTTAAATATTACACAAAGTAACATCCCATTTTTATTTCTCTATTCGTAAAAATACAATTGGAAGCATAATAGGTTTCTGTATAGACTGTTGATTTTATTTGCTCGGTATAATAAAATTATCTTGGGCTCGAAGATGTGATAGTCAAGCAATAGTCTCTGAACTGCAATTAAAGATTTATTATCCTATTAAATGGTGATTTGTAGTTAATCCATAATAATAAAATAGTGGGTAAAGCTTTAGTGAAAACACAGCAATTTAAATGTTATTTTCAAATAATTTTTTGGTTACCATGTTAAAAACACTTTTACTTTATTTTGTAATGTCTTGTTGTGGAAACATGCAAGTGCCAATAATGTAGATAAATATGAAATATTAAAGTGGGATCGTACCGCAAAAGGAGGATATTGTCTGCGTTTCCTCTGGCTAAGATTTCATTGGTTATTTAACATGGCTATTTGCTGAGGACAAATTGAACATAAAATAATGCATCCAATTTCGATAAGGCACGTTAGTGCAGTTTTTCATTTAAACACTGATTTGCAACAACGGTATTCAACGTGACTGTTAGATTACCCATTTCTATTCCCACTGAATTCATAAATATATTTATGTAAAGGGATAAAATGAGACCCAGGTAAATTGCTGGAGCTATATTGTAATTCAGGTCAGTATTGTGTCTTCATTGGCTATTTACAGGTACAAGCAGTATTGCTTTTTTCCATAATGAAAATCTTGTTCTGTAACTGGGTTTCAGGCTATAGATTTGTCATTCTGCTATTTTATTAATAAGAAAAAATATTACAGGGTTTAGGGAAGACATAAGGCAGGAAAGTCTTAGGATGCTAAACAGCCAGGACTCGACTGGTGCATCAGAGTCTCAAAAGAACCCTAGGGTCTGGAATGAAGAAAGCCATCTCTCTAGTGCCACATATTGGAGGCAGATTTCCTTTAAGTCAAGTAGCACCGATTTAAGAACCTTAAAACATGCTAGGGTGTTTAGCCACGTTATAATACTCCAAAAGAGATACTAGAGAGATAGCTATTTCTGGAGAACAGCTTTTATACATATCCCGTTTGCCCCATGGAGCATTCCATAGTCTATGGCCTACCAGTGGAGTTAATTCTGGAGATCTACCCCACAGCTACTGTACTCTGCCTCCTTGCCACAGCCACTTGTGCTGGGGCTCCATCCAGTCTTGCACCAACTGAAAGGGTATGTTCACACAGCGTATTTGTGGAGCATACTTTGGTGCATAATTGCGCTGCAATACGGCCGAAGTACACCCTGCAAATGCAGTAAAATCTATTATTTTAAAGCGTGATAGTCAGTGGGAGTTTAATGGACAGCTCACTTGGTGCCTCGTGGAACGCCAATTTCATCTGCAGGTCTGTGCTTGATCCTGGATGCTATCCGTCATGTAACGATCAGTGAAAAATTGGGACCCACTCAAAGACCTTGAGAGCTTTAAAGAGCAGTCGTACTTTAAAACATCCATCCTTTAATGTAAACATCGTTAAAATTCACAGCATTCTGGTTACGCAAACCATGCAAGCAGGAGACCATACAGCTAGGGGTAAAAACGGTAATGGCTCTGACCGACGGTTTTCAGGTCACATGACCCTTACTCATGGTGACGTCAAGTTTGCCACCGGAACATTTAAATAAACAGACATGATTAAGAACACCTGGAGAACTAATTCAAACTAAAGCTATACAAAGTAGAAAAAAACATACTACCGGACTCCTATGTTAACCCTAAATCACTCACTAGTATTGATATTGGATATCCTGGCGTACATTCATACCCTTGGGGATGCTGTGTCTAAGTTAAAAATCCACCACGCTTCACTGTCAAAATTTTTCCTATGCAAATCTCCGCCTCGTGTTAATTGCTGACCTTTCTCAATACCAACAACGGGTTTAGTGACTCGATCGTTTTTGATGTTTTTAAAGTGAAATGTTTGGATACCGCAGAACTTTTAAAAAGGTCTGTTTTACCTATATCAGATGGGTTTTGGTCTGGGGAAACAATTTTGAGAGGTCCTGTGGGGCAACCCACATATTGCTCCTTACACAGGTCAAAAATTGATTAAATTATGACAAATTTGTGTGTGCAATTTATGAAACTTTTAATTTTGAAATTTTTGTTGTTACAAAAAGAGGTGAATGTTGTGGTTCTATTAATGAAACTTGCACGTGACACAATATTAATGTCCGCATCCATAACAGCCGTGGCACTAGACCAATTTTTTGTATGTTTGTATTAGATAAAAATAAGTTTTGGGGAAACACTAGACCCAAGGGTGGGGCCTTACGTTGATGTGTATCAAAATATTTTGTTGTAAAAAACATTTTTAATTTGGGTTTTATTGACATATAATATAGGAAAATGTTTTTTCACTATGTTCACAATTTGCCTATATTGACAACTATAGCTAGTGGAGAACCGTGATGGCATTATTATCTGAGGCTATTTCTTACGTTTTTTGAAAATAAATCCGACCTTTTAATTTATCTACTTTACAAAATGGCTCTAATCCAACATTTCAGATTTATATCCTCTCTGCATCAGTCTATTTTTCAAAGATTTTTTTTCGTTAATAAAATCCTCCTTATTCGAACATTTTGAGGGCAGAATCGTGTCATCCCCCCAAAGTCGTGCGAGAATTTTGCCGGTGGTGAACTCATTTAAACGAACAAAACTGTTCGAATAAGGAGGATTTTATTAACGAAAAAAAATCTTTGAAAAATAGACTGATGCAGAGAGGATATAAATCTGAAATGTTGGATAGAGCCATAGTGAAAGTAGATAACATTAAATTGTGAACATAGTGAAATGTTCAACCATTCGCATGCACAGTGCTCCTCCATGCTTGGGTAACTTTGGACTTGTTCATTATTGGACATTTATTCATTTTTTTAAATTTGTTTAAGAATAAAGTATAACATTTTTTATATTTGCAACGTTGGACATGTAGCGGACACCTTTTCTTCTATTCCACTTAGTTTCTCAGGTGTTTTGGCAACTTTAAAGCTTCTCAGCATGACACATTGTCTCTACTTAATTATGCCTATGGAGATTATGAGCAACATGTATGATTTTTGGTGTTTAAAAACGCCAATTTATTGCGCATAATAATAGTGTAGAATGCGCCTGATTTATGAGCCCGCTCTACAGCAGGTCATAAATCAGGTGCATTCTAGTGCGATATTTCGGGCTCAGATAAACCACTTTGAAAGTGGTTTACCTGTTCCCAAAAGAAATGTGCCTGGAATTGTCGTACTGAAGCTATAAATCTATAGCTTCGTATGGTTCTAGTGCGCCCAATGTCCCGCACGCCCCCCAAAATCAGGCGCATTACAAAGTGCCGTGGTCGCTGTGTAATGCGCTTGATGTTGGCATTTGAGACATTTATACATATTGCGAACGGAGCTATGATGTCGGGCTGAAAAGATGCCAGTCTTCTGTTAAAGTAATTTAAAGCGGTTTTCCACAAAGTAAGATTGACGTGTTAAGCTTGCAAATTAAATTATAAACATTTTCAACATTCAGTGTTAATAAAAATTCTTTATCATTTTTGTTTTAGCTGTATAGCTTATCTCCAGGAGATACAACCCGTGTCAAGAGCATCTCAGTCCTGGCCGCACATAACCTTTCCTTTCAGGCAGCTACTGTCAGTCTCTTCCCAGCTTAGTAATCACATCACACTCACTGAGTGAGTGTTCAACAACCCCAGGTACTTTCATTTAACTACTGTTGTCTGTACTTCTTAGTAATTAGTTAAACAGTGCAAATAAAAAAAGAAACCTTAATTGGGTATGTAAAATGAGAAAAAAAACACATACTTGGTTCCTGCAGGGATTTGAACCTAGGACCTCTATGCTAAAGGTAGAAGTGCTAACCACTCAGCTACATTGTAGTTACTCACAGCTCTTTACATAAACAGACCTTTTTTTGACTAGAGTGAGTACACTGTGGGGAAAGGCATGTTAATATTAAGCTTGCTGGGTCACATGATATAGAGTTTAAAGAAATCATACATGTCCCCTTTTATATACACTGAAATCTGAGGCAGGACAAACCTTGTATGAAATGCCTTCATCGTAAAACATTGTAAAAGAATCATATTGGTCTTTTTTTTTTTAAGTACTGTTTTATGTATGCAGCTACCATGCAGACTGTGTCTTTATGCTTAATGGCTACAAATAAACCAATGTAAATAGATCATACAATCACGTGTTACTACAACTCCTCTAACCCTTCTTAATGCAAATATACAGCCAGCATATGAGGGGCAGAAGAAAGTAAAATGACTGCAGAATCAAGTAACACAAGGTTTATATGTCCTCTGTAACCATGGAGACACATAGTTCTGCATATGAACTGTGAGCACAAAACAGTAAATGCTATATAAAAAGGACTATTTAAAAAACCTGACCTAAACATTTAGATGTACTGGACTATAAAAAGGAATGCAAAAGTGCACATACCCCTTAATGCATAAAATATTCTATCGCTAATTTTAATTTTTTTATTGCAATATATAGTGGGTTATTTCAACATTGATCTCAAGGACTTAAGGTTAGAATTTCCAGATTGTTCACTCTATAATGAATAGTTGTAGACACAAATGAAGACAGATGGCTATGTTGAGAAAGCTACAATATTCTTCTATATTATAAGGCAGTCATAATGGAATATATAGAACATTACTTAACAGTTTAAAGGAACATTATACTTGCGTACCCATGAATCCATGTGTGATATATATTTTTGCTTTGTGCCCAAGGATAAATGGAAAGTCATTTATAGAATTAGACTGGAATTTATTTGATTATATTTAGATTGGAACATGGTGAAATCACCAGAAGCCAAGCGATTTCTATAAATGTAATCTGTAAAGTGTCAGAGAGCATTGCTTCCACGGGGACTCGCTGATGTTTATCCTAATGCTCCTTCTGATTAGACAAATGTATTATGACACATTAGCGCTACAGTATTATAATGGTCATGTTATTTCAAGATACAAATTTGTTTGAATGAATTACATTAACTTTTTTCTTCCTATTTGTTGCTGTAACGAGAAGCTATTGCAATGACATAAAAGTATAAACCACAAATATTCAGGAACACCAAGGGGACAATTTATAAAAACTGGTTTCTAGAATGAAGGTGAGGCAGGCCATGGCAAGCAATGAAATGTGTTTCTTTGTTTGTACTGATTTAGAATTTGAATGTTTGCTTTTAGAAATTAGAGGAAAAAAAATCAGTGTTAGCTCTGCAGCAAAAAAAAACAAAACTGTTCCTTGGATCAGTGTTGCTGAAATAGCTAACTGTTCGTTTTGAAAGCAGTTCTACTGATTTAGTCATAATATTCAGGTTAGGAACATTTGAAACCGATATCACTTTAAAGGTAAAGGAGGAATATTCTACCTGTGCTTTCCGGCTTCTAGCCAAATTACTCCAAATTACATAAAAACACCACCAGACATATGGGGCACATCTGTTTAACATCTGGAGCATATCTATGCTACATTTGGGCAGCATTGGGGAAACCTGTGAATTAGAGTTAGAGTAATAGTTAGGGTTAGACTTACCCCAGCCCAGAGGTCACCCATTTTTCCCTAGATGTTGCCCAAATGGTGCCCAGGTGTTCTCCGGGAATGCAGTTACAATCAGAGTTGGGTTTTTTTTGTTTTGTTTTTTTCTGACGTTCACCTAAATTAGATTGAAGTTAAAATTCAGGTTGAACACTTCCTAAGTTCAATGAAATTACCGCATTTTAAATTTCCTGTACACCAGCCGCTGAACAGCTGTTCAGCACTGTTGGTTTAAATCAGGTAACACATGACACAGCTTTACTTAGTCCGTGCATTGCCATTCTGGTGTTATTTTTAGTGTGGAGGGATGTCAAGATGTGCGCTGTCAGGCCAGGGAGCACAGACATTGGCACGCTCGTATTTGTGCTCCCTGGCCACTTGCCGGCAGTTACTCAGCTTTCCCCGCTCCTGTTCCACTTCGCTCTGCTGCTTGTGGCTGATGCGCACGTACTTGTTCCCTAGAGTGCTTGCTCGCCAGCTCTTTAAGATTTAAATGGCCAGTGCACACCTGATCTCCAATGGCTGACCACTCACCCCTTTATTAGAATTCCTCCCTTTGCAACCTTTGCCAGATTTTTGGTGTTCCCGCTGAGAGTTTGTACTTTGTTACCTGTCTACTGTATCTCCTTCTACTGATTTTGACTACACCTTACCTGCCACCTGCCCTGAGCTCTTTGCTTGTGACCCCCCCCACCTTGCTGCTGCTCTGGTGAATACTGGGGACTCCCTAGACTCCACTTCCTGGCGTGGTCAGTGTCATCTCTTGCGGATTTGCTGCTTTCTGAAAATGTTCTCCTATTATGGGTATACATAAAGGATTTAGGAATGCATCTCCTAAGAGACAATCAAAGTAATCTGAGCCCGAAGCCATGGTATACATAAAAACCCAACTTTATTAAAAAAGGTGAAGTAATAAGTACTGTAATGTTACATAAGATCCTAGAGGCCAGATTACCACTGCTATCACTGCACATTTTTAATAAGAGTTTGGAAAATGAGCATAAATGATGTACCTATTACTCAGAGCTAATGGAATCAGAATTCTAATTATTAGTAAATGTATTGGATTAAAGACATTTGATATCACCTATAAATGAGTGAAAGAAGGTCATATTGATAAGCTCAGGGTCAGCAGCAAGAACAAGTGAAGTTCGATCTCTATCATTTCTAGGACTTCATTATTATTTCTGCGTGATATATGGACATGATTAACATGTGCCTCAGTCTCTGGGAAAGAGGATGTAAGTCTATAAATCACTAACAATGGATGTAGCTAAAATTAACAGTTTAGACAATATTCAAGACAAAGTAATTTGTAATGGGTAAGAGAAATGCACAGTCCGATATAGGTAAAATGATCTACTCTATATGTGTTTATCCTAAACGGGTTAGTTTACTATACAATATCATACTAAATACAATAAAACTGTTCAGAGGGTTCATTTAAATTTATTGAGCTCCAATGTTAAATACTTAATAACCCCAGAGTCAACATGTTCTATTTAAAACACTGTTCTCTATTTGTATGGCAGAGGGGTCTTTGTCCCCCTCTTTTTACCAGGGCTGTGGTGAGACTGCTACTCTTGAACTCCCTGCAACTAAATCCTGGAGCTACTTAAGGAAAAAAGGAGAAATATTATATGCAACTGTGTAAAAATTCTGTCATATATTTTTCTAGAAATTTGTGATACATATTAAATATGTGTATTTAACTTGATTGTTTTGCAACTAGTTTTGGTATAAAGTGGGTTAGTACAAATATTGTATCACACAAAAGAGGAAAGTGTCTAAAATGCCTAATGATGTGTACTAATATATTCTGTATATTCCATATGAGCTATTTTGATAACTGGCATAGGTTAAACCATTTTTTTAAAATGATCTATACTATCTTATGCTGTAACATTACTGTGTTCTTTATTCCTGTACTATGGCATTACTGTATGCATTATTGTATATCTTTATCATATTTTTGTTTGATCACTGTGTATATACTCCCTATATTGAAACATCACTGTGCCCATTATCTAACTGAGATCACATCACTGCAAATTATGTGCACACTAATGACAAGAAATCGCAGCACTCAAAACTAGGCACAGGGGGCGTGGCCTGGACGCTGATGGAGCCAGACACACTTCACATCGGCTCCTGCTACTCAGCGAGTAATCAAGTGCCTTCAGCGATTTTATAGCTCTTTTCAGAGCTCTTTTCGCAGATACATTGCTCAACAAGAGACTCTTACCTTAAAACTCTGTTCCATCGCCAGGAGAGATCCTCGAGATCACCGCTTGGATCTTGCTGTCGGGCTTCCCCCGGCCCGTGCGGCCTTCGGGCTACTCGGTGAGCAATCTGCTCGGACCATTACTGCCCTGAAGCGGCTCCAAGGCGAAGTCCCTCCGACTGCCGTCCTACCTGCGAGACGTGTCTCCCCCGGTAAGAGAAAGATTCTCCCAAACCGGCCCTGTGAAAAAGGGACAGTTGGCGGGCTCAGGCGGGAGCTCCCGGCGCCATCTTGGATCTCCCCCTCGCGGACGCACACTCGGGGATTGAAGGAGAAAGAGCCGTGGAGTCATCACCCTCTAGACGGAGCTAAATAGCCATCCTTGATCCCCTCAGAACAAGCGCCTGATCGCCTTGGGGTCCGGTGCTGAGGTTGTATAGGAGGGATTGGCGCGACTCTGACCCGTCAGAAGACTGTAGCTGCCCATGCGACGCAGTGAGTGATCCTCAACACCGCTGCTTGGGTCTCGCTGTTGGGCTTCCCCCGGCCAGCGCAGCCTCCGAGCTGCCTGGAGTTCACTCCGCACAGATCATCTCCATCCGACCGCAAGCAGCAGAGACGTCTCTCCCTCGGCGGCTGATAGCCTCGGGCCCTGGTGCTGAGACACACCGGGGGACCTGTATTGGAAGATTTGGAGCAGTTTGGACCAGCTGAAAGACCGGAGAGGCCGGCGCAGTGAGCTGATCTCCTTCATCGGCGACCTCATTTCAGGTACGGGCCCCGAGATAGGGTCCTTGCATTGCAAAAGCTGGGGAGATCGGCCCCGGTTCCTGAGGTGACACTCACCCTTATTACTAAGACCTTACCCGAAACAGAGATCCCCCCCCAAGTGCTCTAAAACAGGACAATCCGCCGGGAGACCGGAACAGGCAACGCGGCACAGCGATACCATCTCCTCTGACCGTAGCTACAGTTCGGGTACTGGTCCTGACGTGGGGTCCCTGTGTGTCCTTGTGTTACTCGGGCGGCTAAAGAGGTCTTATCCGAGAACCGCCACGACACTCCGGCTCACCGACACTGCTCTTGGGCTGCCTGAGCTCACCTGCAAGCTGGTCTCAATTTGCTGGATTCTCCCCCTGGAGACTTGCTGAGTAACGGGACAGATCCGACTTCTTTGAATCTTCCTAACTAAGACTGCTGTCACGCTGGAGACCCGGGTAGTTCCTGCTCCCTAGGAGAATATCTAATCCCACTCAACTCTCCACTTCATATCGAAGTCTACACACCAGCCAAGAACTCTCTCTGCTGGGCTGACAGGCCCCACAGGTTTTTATACCCATAATACTGCCAAACGCCACTATCTGTAGATACTTAGTGGCAATCTCCTCCTGGGGTGGGTCGAGGCTCTGGTCCCAGCTGGTATTGGGACTGTGGATCGCCTGGGGGGCCACTAATTGACCTGGGGCTCTCCGGGCGACCCCCACCCCTCTGCCCTGGGACCTGCTGTCTCGCCCACATAAAACACTATACAATATTGGCATCCTATCTGAGGATCTCATATACCTCAGAACACAGAGCGAACATTGTGCTACTATCAGTCCCTGGTTACAGGGCTGTGATTATATGCATTGATGTAAATGTCCTATTACACATATATGTTGTTGTATTGTATAGATATATACATAGCTAATTGGTTCTAGAACCTTGTTCCATACGGTACTGACCTCCAGCGGTACTTAAATATTACTACATCTCAACAATATCTTATCATAATCCTCTAAATGTGATAAGCATCTCTCTTCACTGAGCCACAGGTTAGCATTTAATATTGGAACTATCACTTAATACACCATCGCCACCTAGGGACATCTCTTCATTATACCCTCCAACATATATTGATGTCATCCCTCTGCTTATCTTAGATCAAAGGGTCTCTATCACTATCATTATATTGATCCGTTTAGGCTCTCCCGGATTGATTAACAAAAAAAACTGACATTTAACTGACTGTCTCCTTACGCATCCACTGAGGGTCACGCATATTATTTGGTAGAACACTTGATCACCACAGCACATCATATAATCTGTCCGGTCACAAGAAGCAACGCTGCCACCTAGTGGCATTTCTCTATTCTTATTTTTCAATACATCTCGAAAATATACGAATGACACATGAGGTAGTGTTTTATAAAAACTAGAAAAAGGACAAAGTGCCACTCGACTTTGGAAGAGAGGTTTCGCTGCCTTAACTAATATGATCTAAATTCTACATTTAGAATGCCCTTGAGATAGCAACAATCACTCCAACTCTATATTAAGCTACATATTGTAGTCACTCCGTTTTTGTGTTCCAAAACCTACTCCATATACACTAGCTTCCTCCAGTGCTTCGAAATTTTGGAACCTACATCAATAAATGGGTCCCTCTAAAAAGAATAAAGAGAGAGGGAATTCTCTAAGCTTAACAAATTTCTTTACCCCCGAGGACTTAAGGAAAAGTTTGGAGGCGGACGGGGTAGTGACTAGAAGAGCTAAACATTCATCAGCAAAAATCACACCGTCCCTGGACCCCGTACTTTCTGAGTCTTCTTGCTCATCTCAGTCCTCCCACCCTGAACTCTCGCAGCCTCACACCGTAGCTTCTAATAAAATCTCTCCATCCTTGAAGAGAAGTGGTTCCAAATCTACTCTATCAACATATAATATGGATAATTCTACAGACCTTCTCCACATCCCTGGTCTATTCTCCACTAACAACAGTCCCGTCAAACAAAGGGCGGAAATATCAACTTCAATACCTGGGCCCCACTCTCCTCTGGCCTCTAGGGAACAAACTTCAGAAGATCCCCCAGATTCTTTAGATTCGTTCCAAATAACAAATCAAGATGTGTCCCCATCCTTACTAAAGGACATGATGCTAGCCCTTCGCACATCCTTACAAAATTCCTTACAAGCTTCTATTTCTACACTGAGTTCCAACATTGACGCCATAGGTGAACGAGTCCACCATGTAGAATCAAAAATGGAGGAATTTTCTCAAGCCCATAATGAACTAGTGGATGCGCACAACAATGTAGAGGATGAACTGGACAAAGTGAAAATGAAAATGGCGGACCTAGAGGACAGAAGCAGGAGAAACAACCTCAAATTTAGAGGTATTCCGAGTACAATATCCAACTCAGAACTCCAGCCCTATCTACAGAATCTGATTAAAGCCCTGCTCCCAAATTGTTCCAAGCATGAGTTGATTATCGATAGAGCTCACCGACTGCCCAGACCTTCTTCGCTTCCTGATACGGTTCCCAGTGATGTTTTGGCCAGGATCCATTTTTACCACACTAAAGACCACATTCTCCAAGCTACAAGACAACTCACACAACTTCCGAACCCGTACTCATCGGTGAAAATCTTTGCTGATTTGTCACAATACACTTTGGCTGCCAGAAGAGGGTTCACCCCTGTCACCTCAACACTCCGCCAAAACAATATAAATTACCGATGGGGTTTCCCAACAAAACTCATAATCCGGAAAGACGGAAGATCCTACCTCGCTGTTTCTCCAGAAGCTGGTCAAAAACTACTCCTCCAATGGAATATTACGCCCACGGCTGAGGCCCCCATATCCGATGCCCCGTCCGTCTCCAAACTACCTAAGGAGTGGTCCACCGTAATTAAGTGAAGTACTGAACCCTTAATTTGTTTACCCATTCTCAAAGGGCTAAAATGACATTTTCTTGTTGTTAGATAATTTCTGATGTTTAATTATTCTTTTGGCAATTCCTCCGCCCCCGGAGATTGCGCAGTTTTTTACTGCCTGCTTATGGTTATTATCAATGTTATTCTGTTTGTTACCCTTTTCTCTTTCCTCCCCATCCTTTCCTTGACCACACCGGTACCCCTTTACCGTACATTTGCTAGCGCGATACGTGTACTAGTATACGCTCACCTTTTTTTACACCAAATCTCTCCTCCACTTTTCCATGGCGCTCAATATTGTCTCTTTAAACGTTAGAGGACTAAATAGTCCCTTTAAGCGGTCCATGGCCTGGACAGAAGCTAACAAACTGAAGGCCGACATCCTGTGTGTTCAGGAGACACACTTGCTTTCATGCGACACCCATAGATTCCGCCATAGACAATTCCCTCATATTATTTTTTCTTGTTTAGATAAGAAAAAGGCAGGAGTTGCCATAGCAATCAAAGATACATTGGCATTCTGACTAATTGACCAGGTACTGGATCCACAGGGTAGGTTCATAATCTTAGTTTGCGAAATCAACAACTTAAAATTTACTATAGTTAACTTGTATGCCCCTAATTCCAGACAACTTAGATTCATAAATAAAGTCCACAAAAAAGCCCAATCGATTTCTCAAGGAACCCTCGTCCTCTGTGGAGACTTTAACGTAGTCTCTGACTCCAACATGGACTCCTCCTCACGACAGAAGGTGGTACATAAGCGACTGCAACCCTGGCTAGAGAACTCCTCCTTACATGACGTATGGCGATGTCTCCATGCATCAGAGAGGGATTACACATATTATTCGGCTAGACACCAATCTTATTCACGTATCGATATGTTCCTGGTGGATAAATGGGTCTTGCAGAACGTTGTGAAATGCGATATTGGTATCATTTCCTGGACTGACCACGCCCCCATCACTCTTTCCATGAGAGTGGGACATAGTGGTCCAGCTCCATTTACTTGGAAGAATAACGTTAGGATTATATCTGACCCTACCTACTATAAGACAATCCTAGATCATCTTTCCCAGTACTTTGAGCTGAATCAGCCTTCGGTTTCAGACCCGTTTGTCCTCTGGAACACTCATAAAGCCTACATTAGAGGCATTTTAATACAAATTTCTTCTAAAGCTAAGAAATTAAAACTTCAAAAATGGGACGAGTTGGTTCAAACTCTTTCTAATTTGGAATCAAAGCAAAAACGAAACCCATCCCAGACCAACAATCTTGAACTATACAAAGCTAGACTAGCACTTAGGGAACATCTTCTGGCGAACTTCGATAACCAAACCAAAAAAATACGAATAACGTATTATAAGTCTTTAAACAAACCTTCTAAACTAATGGCTAACAGAATAGCTTCACTACGCCATAAATCTAATATCCCTTTTCTCACATCACCAGATGGCTTCCACAAAATCACACACCCACAAGCCATAGCAGATGCCTTCAGCGACTTCTACACTAAACTATACAACCTGAAAGATGACCCTTCCATAGCACCCCCTCTGGTATCTGATATTCAAAACTTCTTATCCTCCCTTCATCTACCTTCTCTCCCACAGGATCTTTTAGATAAAATAAATGATCCATTTTCATTAGAAGAAATATCCCGAACAGTATACTCCCTCCCCAGAAACAAAGCCCCGGGTCCTGACGGATTCTCTACCAAATACTTCCAGACCTTTTCTTCAATTTTGAATCCATATCTGGTCGACCTCTGTAACTCAGCTATGTCAAGAGGAACACTGCCCCCAGAAATGCTGCAAGCTACCATAGTTACGATCCCCAAACCAGGGAAAACCCCTGATGTCCCAGCTAATTTCAGACCCATTTCGTTGTTAAATTCTGATACTAAATTATTTGCGAAGCTTATTGCGAACCGCTTGGTAGATATCTTACCTAACCTAATTAAAGCAGACCAGGTGGGATTTATTAAAGGTCGTCAGGCCCCGGATGCTACCCGAAGACTACTTAACATTTTACAACATATTGGAAACCAAAAAGTGCCTTCTCTGCTTCTATCCTTAGATGCAGAGAAGGCCTTTGACAGAATTAACTGGACATTCGCCTTCAAAGTTTTAGAGAGATTTGGGTTTGGGGGACCTATACTACAGGCCATACAAGCATTATATACCTCCCCGTCCGCACGGGCCTTATCTAACAACCTTTTATCCAAGCCCTTCCAAATCACTAACGGAACTCGCCAGGGATGTCCTCTTTCTCCACTTCTTTTCGTCCTTCTCATGGAACCCCTTGCAGAATCCATTCGCATGGATCCATCTATCTCAGGTATCCAAATAGCAGGTAATCCCCACATAATCTCTCTCTTCGCGGATGACGTGATTCTGTCCATGTCTAACCCGTCTCGCTCACTGCCTTCTATAATTAAAACTATTGAAAATTTTAGTAAACTCTCTTACTATAAAATAAACTCCTCCAAAGCTTTAATATTGGACTTCTATCTTCGACCTCAGGACTCTATAACACTGAAAGCCTCTTTCCCATTCCAATGGCAAACCAAGTCGCTTCCTTATTTAGGTATTCACCTTACCAAAAAATGCTCCAACCTAGCAAGCGCCAATCTCATGCCCCTATACAACAACATACAAAAAGAAGTAGATAGAATCTCCAAAATAGACAACTCATGGATAGGTAGAATTATACTATATAAAATGATAATACTTCCCAAAATCCTCTACTTTCTTAGAACATTACCCATTCCTATTCCTAACTCGATATTCTCTTTATTTCAATCACAAATTAATAAATTTATATGGAAACTAAAACGTCCTCGCGTAAAATCATCTATTATGCATAAAAGTGAGCGGTATGGAGGGCTGGGACTCCCGTCACTAAAAGCCTACCACATTGCAGTTACTATTGACCAACTGCAGCATTGGTGGTCCCCTTCCACTAACAAAATATGGACCTCAATGGAAGCCGACCTCTTGAATACTACTTCTTTGAGAGCTTGGCTACTTAATCCAGGTGCCTCCAAATTACTCCAGGCCTCCCACTCCCTACCGATCATAACTTCTACGAAATTTTGGGAACTAATACATCCAAACTCCTTTTCAACAATAGCCTCCAATGTTCTCCCGATCCCGATCCAAACATTATCCTTTCACCTCCCCCATATCTCATGTACTAATTGGGAAAAACAAGGTATAACCCATATTCAAGATCTGTACCTCAATAATAACTTACATTCATTTTCCTCTCTACAATCTAAGTATAATATACCTGACAAAGATTTTCTCCAATACAACCAAATCACCCATTTTTTGAAAACACAGGATTTTACTCCATTCTTCAAGATGCTTAATCCAATTTTGTCTTTTTTAAACAAAAAACTTCCTAAGTCCCAAAAGAGCTCAAAAATGATATACAATCTAGTGACCAATAACTGTGATTTTGTCAAAACTGATGATATTACTAAATGGGAAAGAGAAATGGGAAAGTCATACACAGACCACCAATGGACTGTAGCACTTCAGTGGGCTCACAAATCTTCAGCTTCAGCTAGCTTTAAAGAACAATACCAAAAGCTTTTAACCAGATGGTATTACACCCCACTTCGTCTCTCCTTCATCTACCCAGCAGCTTCTCCACTTTGCTGGAGAGGGTGTGGTAATCAGGGATCTCTATTGCACATTTTCTGGAAATGTCCAGCACTACACCAATTTTGGAAGGATATTTTAGTATTGTCCTCGCCCAAATACCTTGCCCAGAATCCCCAGAAGTTGCCCTGTTTCTAATTGATATACACAAAATTCCGCTTCTAAATAGAACAGTTGTATGTCACATCCTCCATGCGGCTAAGCTGGCTATCACAAGAAAGTGGAAATCTCCTAACCCGCCCTTAGAGGCAGATGTAGTAGAAATAGTCTCTACAAACTGCATGTATGAGAAAATGTTGGCGTTTAGAGAGGGCAGGGCTTTTAAATTCTTTTCACGGTGGCAACCATGGATGGATGATAACCACTTCCTACAAACTTAACCGCCCCAGGACCGTCTCGAAATGTGGAAAATGCCGGTGTGGTCAGTTCCCCTCCCCCCCACCCCTCCCCCGCCATTCCTGCCCTTCCTTTCCTTTTTCCTCGCATTTGATTCTTGATTCTTAACAAATAATGAAGTGCCTGAACATCTCAAAGGCTCCATAGGATTTCAGTATAGCAGTCTGATGGAGGTTAGCGATTAACTGACTTATGAACCCTACCAACAACAGAAGCTGATTTACTGCTACTATGTTGTATAGCTTTTTGGGTAATTTACACACCGTTTAAATTCTTACTATACTGACTACTATTTTCATATATTTAACTATTATAGGAAATACTAATGCCATTAATGTTTAATATGATTTATGCATATGATATCTCTGCAATCCATGCTAATGCTTCTACTATCATATGTATCATATGTATGACGTAATATGCCTGAAGGATTGTTTTATGCTGCACCTGCGTATTGTAACTTTGCTATGAGGCACTTAACCTCTTGTATAGTCTCTCATGTTTTTATTGCTGTAAAATGTTAATAAAAAATTTATTGATGAAAAAGAAAAAAAAAAAAAACTAGGCACCAAGACATACACAAACATCGAATTTATGGAAGTTGTGGTGTAGAGCTCACATTTTGATCAAATTGTGTGAGCCCATCTACCACATCAAAGTATCCTCATCAAATGGAACTTATGTAAGGATTTGACTTTTCTGCCGCTTAGGCATTCTGAATAACATGATCCAACTTTACTGATTAAAATTACTTAAGGCAAATTGGAGGAGTACAAGGCTTGAATGGGGTTAGTTACTCCTCCAAATGTACTATAGAAAGAAAAAAAAAACTTAGTCAGCCCATCCAAACACTTCCAAAACAAATAAACTGGTGTATTAGTGCCTAACTACATTTAGACATGAAGATTTTAACTTCAATATTTTTGTCAGACAGTGTAGGGATCTATCTAAACAACAGTTAGCTCTCTATATACCCCTATAGATGATTCTAATAGATATCTGCTATACATATTCCTATAGATAAAACTAATATATATATATATATATATATATATATATATATATATATATATATATATCTATATATCACTATTCAATAACCGAGTATTAGCCATTTTGTTCTAACTCTGCCAGGCAACATGGTAAAATAACACGTGGTCATATCTCTTATCATTAGTACACAATGAAGCCATTCCACATTTTCTAGCTCCGGATACGCAATTCCATTTTGAGACACAGGGCAACATGTATGAACAGGGCTGCGCCAGTTTTCTGGTGTATTTTGAGCCAAAATGAATGTATCAACAGGTGCACTCCAAACTTTGATGCGATAAGTGCCTTTGTAATGCACCAAAGACACTTTTTAGTGCGCCAAAGATTCGAGGCATTCTGGGGGCATGTTGCACCACATTCATAGAAGTTGACACATTTCTGATTCTTTGAGGCCAAATTTAGGCGCAGAACAGTTAGAACAGCCAGACCAGGGTAAAGATGGTCTGCCTGAGCCTGAGTTGTCATTGTGGCACTAGACTGTGCCTGTTTGTATGACCTACAGAAGACCTGGCCTGTCAGCGCCAGTGTTCATACATGTCACCCACACTATTCTAACTCCATCCAGTAAGATCATGGAATTCTGTTTCGATCCAAAGTGTTTTATCTCCACCATCCAATTATAATAGGCTATTTGGTTATGTGCAATTATGACTGATGCCTTCTTGGCACGTGATTCATGTGTAGCGGGCAGATGAGTGTTCGTGTTCCAAAATGAGTCAATTTTTGGATGACAGTGTCATTTTGGAAGAGCTACTTAGCGACAGTGGAGAAGAATAGCAACCGACAAAGGAAGATGAGCAAATATCAGGTGAAGTGTATTCCAGTGAATCTGATGAAGAAATCAAAACTGAAGTTCCAAAGGGAAAAAAAGTGTAATCAGAAATAATAGGCCTAAATTATCATTTTTTACTACTTTAGTTCACTGTACAGAACATCCTTGGAGCAAGATATGCCTTTACAATCTGTAACGTTCCAGAAAACTTGATGGACGCACAGTGAAACACATGAGGAAGTTGTGCCCTTCAGTAAAGTTATCAAGAAAAAAATTATCATTGGCAAGCAAATAGTCAAAGATATCAAGTCGCTTTTTTCGTTCTTGTTCAATGTTTGGGTGCAATTCAATTCATTGTAACAATGCTCATGCATCACAGAAATAAATACAAATTGGCAGGTTATGTCTGTGTGCATGTTATTTATTCATGTATTTCCTAAAAGCAGACAAAAAACGTTATCATGCCAGGAGTTAGAACATGGACAATTTACTTCAATTCCAAAAAATTGTTCTATCTCCATAGTGACATGTCTCATATCTATGTTATCAAGGGAACCTAATCGACAGAGAACACATTTCCTGAAAGGTCATTTGACTTGTTTAACAAACATCAAGTTTGGTCTATCAATTGATTATGGTAAAAATGTATTAAGACCATGAAACTTCAAAACCCTGCACTGAAAAATAAAAAAAATTGGAGTTAGAATATTCTGGTTCTTGTGAAGCAATGTATAGAGTATCTTACAAAAGTGAATATACCACTCACATTTTTTCAAACATTGTATTATATATTTTCATGGGACAACACTGAAAATATGATACTTTGAAACAATGTAAAGTAGTCTGTGTATAGTTTATATAACAGTGTGAATTTGATGTGGCCTCAAAATAACTCAACACACAGTCATCAATGGCTAAACCGCGGACAAGAAAAGTGAGTATACCCCTAAGTGAAGATTGACAAATTGTGCCCAAAGTGTCAATATTTTGTATGGCCACCATTATTTTCCAGCACTGCCTTAACTCTCTGAAGCATGGAGTTCACTAGGGTTTCACAGATTTCCATTGAAGTTCTCTTCCACTCCTATATGATGACATTATGGAGCTGGTAGATGTTAGAGACCTTGTGCTCCTCCGCCTTGCATTTGAGGATGCCCCACAGATGCTCAATAGGGTTAAGGTCAGGAGACTTACTTGGCCAGATCAGTACCTTTACCCTCATTTTCTTTACAACCGTTGATCAAAAAACTGACCCAATAACCATACAAAAAAAATGGGGATAATACAACATGTAAACACGCCAAACAAAAAAACACTACCCAAAACAATATAATAAACGCAAGATGAGTTTTATTACAATATACACAATATACAATATACACATATAGAGACAATATATCCCTGATGAAGCTTCCTTACGAAACGCACCATTTGGTCTGTATCCTCTTTTCTTTATTTATTTGATGATTGTGCATAGTACTATATGTCAGTATCTCTATATATGTATCTTCTATATGAATTGATTTGGGGGTTATATTACTTGCATCTGATTTACTCTTATTGAGTGTGTGGTACTGTTTACTCTGTTTCATATTGGGATACTTACCTTGTGGTAGTGCCTTCAGTAATCCAGCACCGCTAATTTATTTTATTCTATATTGTGTCTATATGTGTATATTGTAGACATACCTTAATGAAATTTCATTACGACTATTTTTACTATGTGTATAAAGCTGAGTGTTTTAACTCAAATTTTGATCAAATTGTGTATGCTCATCTACCATGTCAAATGAACTTCATGAAATTAGACCCTTCTAAAATTCCCCTCTCCTCTGCTGTTTTTATTAGTGTTTGGATTTGCTATATTCTTTTTTTATAATACACTTAAAGGTATTGCTGCCTTCATCTTAGTAGTACAATACTCCTGTTTGCCTTAGGTCCTTTTTATCAGTATAGCTGAGTCCTGTTACCTAAAATTCATTGGCAGTTTTGGCCCTAGAGGAGGTGAGGTAAGTCCCATCTGATGAGATTACTTGACATGGTAGATGGACTCATACAATTCGAAAATGTGTGCTAAAAACCTCAACTTTATACATCTTGTTAAGATAGCAGTAATTTAATTCCATAAATAGTGGATAATAATTGTTTCAGTGTGACCTGGCGTGTTCTGAACATTGCTATGCATTTTCATTTTTGACTGCCTTTTTAGCCACTACAACATGTACCAGTGTCTTTAATTGTGTTTTGATCTACTGACCAACTTTGTCATTTTCTAGCATTACGCATATTACCACTCTATAACGAAACCATTGTAAATTGTTCCTGTGCTGCAACCTCATTGTAAATCTTTTGAATATAAAATCTGACATTCTGCATGGCGGCACCATACGGCAGCACATGGTTGCCAACAGATTCTTTTAACAGATTTGAATGGACTCCTTGTGTTACTACACAAGGTTAATGCATGAACTGTGATTGCCAGATATATTATAGTTTTTGCAGTATATTAATACATGGATTTGCAAGATCTTTTAATAAGAGACTTAAACAGTAACTTGTAAAGTTGTGTGAAGGAATATACTTGTAAAAATTCTAGGGCATTTATAAATCACTTTGCCATCATGAAATATCTTTTCCTGAGTTTTATAGCTGGAGACATGAATTTGTGGCACATTCACTGACTATTCTACTATACAGTTTCTCAATTATGGTCTGGTTAAAGCCTCTTTACTACCCTTACAATTGTCAGTGTTGACATTTGTGGTTTGATGGAATTCCTAAAATTTATTTCTAAATCACAGCAAAGAGCATTGTGTTTCCTCCAAGGTTTTGAATAAACTGAAATCACTTGCTTTTAGTTGAGTGGCAGTGCTCTAATCTTTTGTTTTACTTAAAAATGAATGATTGCACTTCCTCAAAAACGACATTTGATGTACTTGGGTAAAAGTTTGGAACCTTTTAGCCATCTGATTCTATTACTTTCTGAAGACCTGTAGAGCAAACAAAGAATTGCAGTACCGTGCCATGGAGACTTTGGAAATTATTTATGTACCTCCTGAGATTGTAAGATGACTTTCAGAGCAGGTGGGTATTCTGGAATGGAGCCAAACTAATCACAGGGAGGTGCAAGGTCATTTTCATCTCTACACTTCTCTAAGCATAAGTAGTTCTACAATTTCACTGCTATATAGTAACTTAAAGAAATTACCCTATTTTTAGCAGCAAGAGTACAATATTTATTAATAGGAAATGACCTCCATGAATGAAATATCTCAGAGTTGCAAGATATTCACTTTAACAGATGGAATTGAAAAATAAGGGAAAAAATAACATTAACTATGCTATTCTGCTAGATGAACACAATAATATTCAAACATACATTGAAGCTCTATTTTCTGGAAAAAAAAATCTAAAACTTTTAAAATTTTTTAAATTAATTTTTTTTGGAAAACCCTTTAAAAATTTTTTTTGGGCACACTTTTGAAATAAAAGGGGTTTAAAAAAATACAAAAACCCAAAAAAGAAAAAATTACAGCCCCTCCAAAAAATAAAATTTAAAATAAAAATATAAAATTTAAAATGGAGAAATTGAGAGGGGTTAAATGAATCTAACAAAAGGGGAATTCGTTTAGAATTTGGGAAAACTTGGGGTTTCAAAATTTTTGGGAAATTTTTCGGGGGGAACAAAATTTTGGTTTTTTTTGATTGATAAAATGGCGGAGAAACAGGGCGCTCCATGGGGCAAACCCACTCTGGGGGGAAAAAGGGGGCATTGCCGCATGACTTTGTGAGGGGGTTAAAACCCAACAGAGACCAGGGGTTTCTGGACTCCCCGCACTAAAAAAGCCGGGGGGAGGGGGGGGGAGCTCACACTCCTCTCACTGGGGCCTCAGGGAAGGTGTGCCGCGGCTAAATAGTCTTACGAAAAAATTTTTTTTTTAAAAATATAGCGAATTTTGTGGGGTGTTCAGTTTGGGTCTCAAGACTTTTCTTTTAAAATGTTCTTTTTTTAATTTTTTTTTGGGGTATTGGATCGGGGAAACCCCAGTGGGGGCTTTCCACTGCAGCGATATATACCCAAGTGGGATCTAACCCCAGTTCCTTTTTGTTTCTTTTAAAGGGGAAACAGCGTTTTTACAATAAAAATACCATTTCATTTTTTTTCTGCCCCAATTTTTTGGGTGAAATTTTACATCCGGGGGTTTTAATTTAAGCGTTGTTTTGGCGGTGTGTGACCCCAGGGAAACCTCTTTTTCAACCCCAAAAATATATACATTTTTCCTTTTAGCCTAATTTCAAAAGAAAAGGGTTTAAATTTCAACGGTATTCTTGTTTTTGTGGCTTAGAAAAACCCCAATTTAACACGCTAAAAAAGCTACTATTTTGTGGGGGCCCCAATTTTTTTGGGTTCAATTTACACCCGGGGGTTTTAAATTAAAGCGTTTTTTTTGGCTGGTGTGGGGACAAAAAAAAAACCGTTTTTTTTCAACGCCAAAATTAAAAATTTTTTCCTGTACCCTTTAATTCACAAGAAAAATTTTTAAATTTAAACAACTGTATTCTTTTTTTGAAAGGGCTTAAAAAACACGCAATTGTAACACGCTAAAAAAGCTACTATTTTGTGCGGCTCAATTCTTTTTGCGAAAATTTACCCCGGGGGTTTTAAATTTAAGCGTTGTTTTGCGGGGTGGGCTGACAAAAAAAAAACCGTTTTTTTTCAACGCCAAAATATATTTTTTTTCCTGTAGCCTAATTCACAAGCAAAGGTTAATTAAAACCCTGTATCCCCAAATTTGTTTTGGCGTAGAAAACCCCAAAATTTGTAAACCGCAAACAAAGCTACTTTTTTGGGCGGCTCAATTCTATTGCGAAAATTTACTCCGGGGTTTAAATTTTAAGCGTTGTTTGCTGGTGTGCTGCCCAAAAAATAAACCTTTTTTTTTCAAGCCAAAATATTTTAAATTTTTCCGGGTAGCCTAATTCCCAAGCAAAGGTTAATTACAACGAAATTCTCTTTTTGTGTGGCGAAAGAAAAAAACCGAAATTGTAACACGTACAAAGCTACTATTTTGTGCGGCTCAATTTATTGCGAAAATTTAAATCCAGGGGTTAATTAAGCTTTGGGTTTTTGGGGGTGTGCTGACAAAAATAAACCGTTTTTTTTCAACGCCAAATATAAAATTTTTCCCGTACCCAAATTCACAAAGAAAAGGGTTTTAATTACAACTGTACCCTTTTTGTTGTGGGCGTAGAAAACACGCAATTGTAACACGCTAAAAAGTTACAAATTTTGTGGGGGCTAAATTTCCATTGAAAAATTTAAACCCGGGGTTTAAATTTAAAAGCGTTTTTTTGGGCTGGTGTTTGGCCCAAAAAAAAACCCGTTTTTTTTCAACCCAAAATTTTAAAAATTTTTTCCCTTAGCCTAAATCAAAAGAAAATTTTTAATTACAACTGTCTTTTTGTTTGTGGGGCCGTAAAAAACACGCTTTTGTAACACGCTACAAAAAGAAAAAAATTTTTGTGGGGGCTCATTTTTGGCGCATTTTCATCCAGGGGTTAAATTTTAAACTTTGGGTTTTTGCGGGGTTTTCGGGCAAAAATAAACCGTTTTTTTAAACGCCAAAATATAAAAATTTTTTCCCTGTAGCCTAATTCACAAGCAAAGGAAAATTTTTCCCAACTGAAATCTCTTTTTTGTGGCGTAGAAACACGAAATTGTAAAAAACGTACAAAGCTCCCTTTTTGGGGGCTAAATTTTTTTGGGCGCAATTTACACCGGGGGTTAAATTAAGCGTTGTTTTTCTGGTGTGCTGCCCAAAAAAAAACCCTTTTTTTAAACCCAAAAATTAAAAAAAAAATTTTTCCTGTAGCCAAATTTCCCACAAGAAAAAGGTTTAATTAAAACCTGTATCCTTGTTGTATGGCGTAAAAAACACGAAAATTTTAACACGCTCCCAAAGCAAATATTTTTTGCGGCTAAAATTCTATTGCGAAAATTTCACCCAGGGGTTAATTAAGCGTTTTTTTTGTGGTGGGGTGACAAAAAAAAAAACCTTTTCTTTTTCAACGCCAAAAATAAAAATTTTTTTCCTTTTAGCCAAATTTTCCCAAGAAATGGTTTAAATTTAAAACTGTATCTCTTTTGGTGTGGCGTAAAAAAAACGAAATTTGTAACCCACTACAAAGCAACTATTTTGTCCCTTCAATTTTTTTTGGCGCTTTTTTACATCCGGGGGTTAAATTTAAAGAATTTTTTTCTGGTGTGCTGACAAAAAAAAACCGTTTTTTTCAACGCCAAAATATATAAATTTTTCCTGTTGCCAAATTTTCACAAGAAAAGGTTAATTACAACTGTATCTCTTTTTGGGGGGCCGTAAAAAAACCCGCAATTGTAAAACGTTTAACAAAGCAAACTTTTTGTGCGGCTCATTTTTTGGCGCAATTTTACATCCGGGGGTTAATTTAAGCGTTGTTTTGCTTTTTGTGCCCCAAAAAAAAAAACCTTTCTTTTTCAACCCCAAAATAATACATTTTTCCGGGTAGCCTAATTCTGCCAAAGGGGTTAATTAAGCCTGTTTTTTGGCTTTTACTTTTTAGAAAAACACACAGTTTTTTTAAAACGACCATCCCAAGTAAATTTTTCCTGGCCATTTGTGGACCCAAATTTTAAAATTTTCCAAGGGTTACCCAAGCTTGTCATTTGGGGTTCTTTTGGGAGTCAAAAACAGGGTGTAAATTTACTTTTACAGTATATCATAAAAACGGTGCCCTGAAAATTTTTTAAAAACAAACAGAATGTCAGACAGAGAGGTGGCGGGGTTTTTGCACCTCCCGGGTTTGGCAGGGGCAAAAACTTTCCCGGGAAAACGGGCCTAGGTCGCGGGGCCACAGAAAGGGGGGACTAAACGGGGGGGGTTCACTGGGTGGGCCCAAACAACTGCCGCTGTCATCTAGGGGCCGGGGGTGGTTTTTCAGAAACCAAAGGGGGTTTTTGTTTGGTTAAACAAAGGTATCCTCTTCCCCCCAGATGACATCGACAACCCCCCAAGAGTCGGGGGGAACCCTTTCAGACAAAAAACCATTAGTTGGAAAAGGGCCCCCGGGAGCGGGTCAGCGGCCCTCACCTGTCCTCAGCCCGCCCTGTCCCACCGGGTTTCCCTCACCCGGGAAATCTACTATTGGTCGGGGCCCCAGCGCCAAAATTTAGCGGGGGATGAACAATTTGAGGAGGGAAAGTCAGCAGCTCCCTTGGCAGCAAGAAATGGGGCCAATACCCACCTGCTTCTTGCAGTGGGCGGAAAAGAAAAAGATTTTGGAGGGTGGAAATGGGAGGTCATGTTGTGAAGGGTCACCTGGGCACCGGGGGACCGGGATGAGGACAGCAGTGACGATGAAACACAAAAAAATTAAGATGAAAGCCGACCCCCATTTGGGGAGCCGGGTGGGCAAGGGTTTCCCATCATCGCGGGGAGAAAAAGGGGCGCGTTTTGCGCGTCGGCAGCGGGGGCAGCCACGGGGGGGTCGTGTGGCTGTGAGTCAGCAGGATAAAAGCAGTGTGGGGGGTGGGGACCCAAGCAGCCAGGGGGTTTAAAAAAACCCGCTTCGCAGGTCCAAGAAAGTAAACGGGACAGGGGGGTCGCAGGCAGCGGCGGCATTTGTCCCCTCAGTGCGGAGCGTTGGCGGGAAAATCCGGGTACTCGGCGGGGGTGGCAGTTTTTTTTAAGAAAAACCCGGGGGGGTGAATATTTGGGGGAAAAGTAGAACTGGGGCAAGGAAAAAATGAAGCGTGGCCCCGAGAGCTTAAATTTGGCACCCAGGGGCCCCGCGTCAAAAACATGCAGCGTCACCCCTCCGGGGGCCTGGGAGAAAAAATGGCTTTATTGTGGTGGGCCATCCTGCCGCAGCAGCCAAAAGCGCCCGCGCCCCGTGGCCGCAAAGGCCCCTTGCACTAGTCAAGGCTCCCCACCTCTGCAGAAGGGAGCTTTTTTTCTTTGGGCATCATCTCCCCCTTCCAGATGCTTTCCCGTCCCCGTACTTTGGCGGCCCCAATCGTTTTTGCGGAAACGATTGCAAAAAGACAACGAAAGCCCCCAAAACCCTTCCCAAAGGGGCAGCAACTGGAACCCCTGCCCCTGTCCAAAATTGTTGGTTTTTCGTCCCTCCCTTTCCAAATGGTGGACCCCTGCACCCCTTTAGAGGGAAAATTTAAAGGCTTGTGCCGAAACCGAGATGGAGAGTTCCAAGCCAAAATTTTTTTCCCAAAAAAAAGGGAGTACCAGCCCCTTTATAAATATGTAGGGAAAAAGGTTGGGGCAGTCCTTTAGTTATCGGGTTTTTTCCAAGAAGCAACGCAGCACGGACCTCTGGGGCTGTAAATTTCGGGGTCGGGGCCAGTACAGGCCTTTACGGCCCACTGGGTGAATGTGCTTCCAGCCCAGGCCACCCCAAAAACTTGGACAGGGAAAACGCCGCCCTTTTTCCTCCACGTTGTCAAAACTGGGTGCACCTGCGCCAATGTCCCCTCCTCCTCCTCCACCCCCACCACCATCTCAGCCCCCGGATTTCTGCTCCATCATACCCCCCATTTTGTAGGGCACAGCGGGTTTTCCCCCCCGTTCAAAACCTGGCTTGTCTGGGCGAAAAGAAGTCACACGGGGGAACTGCTCCCCGTCATGCAGCAAGAAAAACGATGTGGGGGGCTTTTTTCCGCGCCAACTGCAAAAACGGAACCATGGTGACGGACCAAAGGGAGAACATGGGGTTGCTCTGCACCCAGGAGGGATGGTCCATCGCCCTGTATGGCGACGTGTTCAATCCCGGTTTTTGAAAAGGTTCCTAAGTCTTCCACCCATCTTCAGAACATTCTGAAAAGGGGCCCGGGAAAAGGGGGCTGCACTTTATTCCCTTTGTTACAAAGCCAAAAAACCCTCCTCGAGGCAGGGCAGAACGGCCCCCCCCCAACCAAAACTCTTGGGTATGCAATTTTTTTCCCCCCGCTGGAATTCCCGCCTGCAAATGTTGGGCCGGGCTGTAAAGAAAAAGAGGGAAAGGGGCCCTTAACCCAAATTTTTTTTTTATGATCCCGGCAGACAGAAGTACCCCCCCTGTGTAACTTTGATGTACCCGGGGGCAGCTCATGCGTGAAAAATGCCGTTTGTTGAGGCCATTTGAGGAGGGGGACGTTATTTCCCCTGCTTCATGTCCCTGGAAAAAGATTCTGAAAAATCTGTTCTGGGAGGGGGCGGGGACTGTCGACAAAATCCCCGTGGGCCCCTTTTAGTCCGGTTTGGGGGCTAAAAAGGGGGAGGAGGGGGAGGACATTGGAGCAGAAGCATTGTCTGGTAAAATGATGGATTTTTACCCAGCTGACAAGAGAGGGGAGCAGAGCCCGATGAAGGATGGATTGGGATGGGGGAAAGACGAGGCAGATGAAACCCCCCGCAAACCCTTGGGGAGTATACAGTGGAAAAAGGAGGCAGGGGGCCCCTCGGAGGGCCCCTTGTGCAGGGTGGCCCCAGCCCTTTCTTATTTGCCCGGCTAATGGGCAGCCGAATAGTCCCGCATCCGGGGAAAAGGGATGACTTTGGGGGGGGGGGGGGGGGGGGGGGCGGGGTGGGAGGGGGGGGGTGGGGGGGGGGGGTGGGGGGTCCACCCTAATTTGGCCCTCGCTAAACCGGTCCAAAAAAGGGGCCTTTTTCCCCGCTATTGGGGGGGAAGAAAACTCAAATACTATAGGGGAAAACCTCCGTATCAGTTTGGGCCCCTGCCTATGTGCGGCATCGTCCTCCTCTGACAGGTTTTGACCGGGGGGGTTTTTCAGCACTCACTAATACTGCCACGGCCCCGCTGGGGGAAGGTGGGGGGGGAGGGAGTACCAGCTCCATCAGTGTAAACCTTTAAATCCCGGAGTCACTGATGGGGCAGCTTCCCCTTTACCCGGGCCCACGAGGAGGGCAGTCGCCGCGCACAGCGCAGGACCTGGGAACAGTCCCTGAACCAAAAGGTTTTGGCCTACTTTGGGCAGCACTCTGCCACCTCGTTTGGGAAAAATCCGGGTGGACTACTGGGGAGCCAAACTGGGTGTGTGCCGCCCAAAAAGCCCCGGTTTTTCAATTTGGAAAAAGCTGCCCTGGCCCCGGGCAGTAAAGTGGGGATTCCCGAGCGGGTTTTCAGTGCAGGGGGGGGATCTTTTCCCCCAAAAAGAACCCGCTTTCCACGGGAAAAAGTGGAAACGAGACCTTTGTCAAAATGAATCAGGCGGGATCGGCAGGATTTCCACACCCAAGATTTGGCGTTTAGTCTGGTTTTAAACTACCCCCTTTAGCCAAATTTTTGTGCCCGCCACCCGCCCGATGCACACAATTTCTGACAGTTTTCTCCATTGCCTACCACCCTCTTTACCAGGGACTGGTATTGGGCCCCTCACCCAACACTCATTGCATGACCTCAAGCTGCTGCTTTCTGGGTTTCCCCTGACATCCACACTGTTTTCATTGTTTCCCCCTGTTGACCTCATGCTGCTGCTGTGGCTGCTGCCCTGGCCTCCACACCCTGCATTGGGGCCCTGCCTGACCTCTGCTGCTGCCGCCCCCGACCTCCTCTACTAGTTTATTGTGCCACTTTTGTGGGCCTTTCCCCCTGTTTTTCCACCTTTCCAAAAAAGTCATTGTGGGCCCCTCTCTGACCTTATGCTGCTGGGTGTGAAATCCCCGCCGTGCCCCCAAACACTGGGGTCATTTTTGCCACTTGGGCCCGACCTCATGCTGGGTGCCCGCCGGACCTCCCCCTAAATCATTGTGCCACTCGGGGGCTTCCTCGGTTTTTCCACCCCCGAATGTCATTGTGGCCAAATTTTCTGACCCATGTGCTGCGGTTTCCCTGCCCCTGCCCTCCACACTGTGTCATTGTGCCTGTTTCCTCATGCTGCTGCCGTGTGACCTTCCCCTCTCAGTCCTTTTTGCCATTCTGTGGCTTCCCCCCTGTTTTGCCACCCCAGAATGTCATTGTTTTCCCCTGCCTATCCATGGGTGCTGCTGTCCCTGAAACCCCCACACTGTGTGATTGTGGGCCCCTCTGTTGCCTAATTCTGTTTTGCCACCCCCAGATGTCATTGTGCCACTGCCTGATCTCATGTGCGCTGTTGTGACCTCCACCTGGGGTGATTGTGCCACTCTGTGGCCTAATACGTTTTGCCCTCCAAAAATGTCATTGTGCCACTTTCCTGATCTCATGCTGCTGCTGTCGTGACCTTTCCCCACTGTGTGATTTTTGCCCACTTTTTGGCCTAATACTGTTTTTTCCCCCCTCCAGAAAAGTTTATTTGTGCCACTGATTTAAACCAAAAACTGCTTTCCGCCGTGACCTCCAACCCCTGTGTGATTGTCCCCCTGTGGCCTAATACTGTTTTGCCGCCCTTTTAGAATTTTCATTGTGCCCCTGCCTGACCTCATACTTCTGCCGCCGTGACCTCCAACCCACTGTGTGGGTTGTTTCCCTCTGTGGGCCTTAAAACTGTTTTTTCCGCCTCCAGGGAAAGTCCTTTTTGGGGCCCCTGGGGCCCCCACCCATAAAAGCTGCCCGGGCCCTGGGCCTCCCCCACTGTGTGATTGTGCCACTCTGTTTGGGCCAATTCTGTTTTTGGGCCGTCTCCAGAATGTCATTGTGCCCCCGCCCGATCTCATGCTGTTCTGTCGGGAAACCCCAAAAAACTGTATCATTGTTTCCACTCTGTGGCCTAAAAAGTTTTGGGCCCCCTCCAAAAGTCCCTTGTGCCAACTGCCTGACCTCAATTTCTGCTGCCGCCGTGACCTCCAAAACTGTGTATTGTGCCACTTGTGGGCCTAATACTGTTTTTCCGCCTCCAGGAAAAAAAAAAGCATTGTTTCCACTGCCTGTTTTCATGTGGGTGCTTTTTCGGACCCCCACACTGGGATCATTGTGCCACTCTGTGGGGCCCAATACTGTTTTGCCCCCCTCCAGAATGTCATTGGGCCACTGCCTGGGCCTCCCTACTGCTGCCGGGCCCTGACCCCCGCTCTCAGTCATTTTGGGCCCCTCTGTGGGTTCCCCCAAAAGTTTTTCCCCCCAGAATGTCATTGTGCCACTGCCCCGACCTCATGCTTTCTGGGGGCTGCCGCCGCAACCCTTTCCCCACTCTTTTCACTAAAGTTCCCCCTGAGCTCTCAGGGTTTTTTTTTTCCGGGTTTCCTGGATGGGCTTTATCAGGCTACATTCCCGCTTCAGTTTTTTTGGGCATTTTTGCCCTCTTTTAAATGGGCCCCGGGAATTTTAAGTGAAGCGATTCTAAGAGCGGGGGCAGTCATCTGCGTTTTCTACTAAAAAACAACTTTTATGGGAAAACCAAACCAAGCTCCCCCTGATATTTAAGATGGCACAAAAGTTCAACCAAACCCCCCTCCGCTCTGTTGGGAAACCTGGAAATAGCTGCTTTTTAAAAGCGATTCGTGCCGAAAATAATTCGGAAACCCAATTTATTTTTGGGCGGGAAAAAAATTTGGGGAAGGGGACCGAATCGAATTTTTGAGAAATTCACCCCAAACCTAGAGCAAACCCTGGGTGCCAGCTTGAAAAAACAAATGCAAGCACACAGAAAAAAAATAGTAGCACTTTTGCATTTTAAACCCCAGCCCGGGTAAAATTTAATATATGTAATTTTTTTAAATTTTATTTTCTGCTATATCAGCATTCCCAAAAGAATTCAGGGTTTTTTAAATTTTACATCCACCATCAGCAAGATGACATCAGTTAAGATGGGGACTTACTCTATACAGACTGGCCTCTCTCAGTGCCTTTCTATGCCTCCATACTTTTCATTGTACTAAGGCCTGAGCTATACTCTCTTCTGATTAAAAACAGTCTGAATGAATAAGTGGAGTGCAGTGTTAATCAGTAGTTAACTACTTACCCATAATTACAATCCATGTTTTTATTTTTTTGTGTTTATAAGTTTAGGGGAGTAACTGCCTCCAATATGATCAAAATGTGCACTAAAAACTGTTTAGGTCTAAAACTCACTTTTTTGCCCATAGTAACCTATGGGCAAAAAAGTGAGCTTTAGACCTAAACAGGTTCATACATGTGGCCCTAAGAACCTGTGATTCTCTTGAATGATAGATGTAGCAGTAATACAATTTGAAATAATTCATATATCCAGTGTTTATCTGTGTATTGATGTATGCAGAGTGCTGCTGGATCATTTCCCTGTCCATTCTATATTCATTCAGGCTGTTTTATGATCTAAACAGAATCTAAACTCTCATGTCCTGAAAAGAATGGCGACCTGTAAAGACAGGAGAGGCAAGTCTGTATGGAGTAAGTCCCCATCTGAACGGACACCATGTAGTTGTTAGTGGAAGGGGCCTCACAATTTGATCAAAATGTGTGCTATGATACTTAGATTTTCATATGTGCTAGATGTAGCAATAATGAATACACAACATCATGTTTTTGTATTCATTTTTTGTTCAAGAGATTGTCCTAAGAGGACAGACTTTTTTCAGACGGTCAAACTTCTCTAACCATTACAGTATGTTCACATTGGATAAAATTTGTTTTCCACAACAGAAAATCCATAGCATTTCAACAAATTATGATATATTTTAATAGAAAAAAGTATTTAAAATCAATAGCTGCTGATTTCACAAGACAATTTGCAATAAATGCAGTACTTTTGCAAAATAAGTTTACATACTATAGAATTAAAACCTACACCATAGGAAAGTTTATTTGGTTCAGATGGTGTCAAGCGGATGTGGTGGCAACCAGGTGAGGAGTACAAAGACAAGCGTGTTGTCACGGATACCCCTGCGACCTCCGTCCCGGGTCGCAGGCGCATCCGTGCCCCGACACCCAGCGGCGCCCCGTCCCGCACCTCGGGTCCGGGGTCCGCTCTCGCCACGATCCCTGCCACCGGTCACTTACCCTGCCACGCTCCTGCTCTGTCCGTCTCGGGTCCCCGGCGTGCGCGGCGCCGCCAGTGTGAAATTTAAAAGGGCAGTGCGCCGGTAATTGGTCACTGCCAGGCACTGTTCCTATTTAAGTCCGGCCCCTTCCTGGCAGCCTTGCCGGATCCTTGGTGTTTGTCCGCTAGGAAAAAGCGTTCCAGAAAGCCTTTGTGTTGCCTACCCGTGTACCGTACCCGTTGCTCGCGTTTACCGACCACGAATCTTGCCGCCTGTCCTGACCTTCTGCCTGTCCACATTTACGAACCAGAGCCGCCTGTCCTGACCTCCTGCCTGTCCGCGACTACGAGACTGCCTGACGAATCTGTACCACGCATACCCTTGGCCGCCACTGCAGGCAAGCCCCGCCAGTGGAAGCGACCTGGTAGACTCCCGCCGCAGCAAGTCCATCCCGCTTTGCGGCGGGCTCTGGTGAATACCGGGACCTACTTAGATTCCGCTCCCTGGCGTGGGCTTCCACCATTGCCTGCGGTGGTCCAGTGGTACACGTGTCTTGTCTACAGTCAAGCATAGTGGTGAGTGTCATGGTTTGGAGCTGCATAAGTGCTGCCAGCTGTGGGCTTCTACAGTTCATTGAGGGAGCCATGAATGCAAACATTTACTGTGACATACTGAAGCAGGGTATGATTCCCTTCATTCTAGACTGCAGGGCAGTATTCCAACATAATAACGACCCCAAACACACCTCCAAGATGACCACTGCCTTGCTAAAGAAAACGAGGGTAAAGGTTCTGGACTGGCCAAGCATGTCTCAAGATCTAAACCCTTTCGAGCATCTGTAGGGCATCTTCAAATAGACGGTAGAAGAAGGCAAGGTCTCTTACATTCACCTGCTCTGTGATGTTGTCATGGAGGAGCAGAAGAGGAGATGAGATTTTTAATATGTTGCATATTATTTGCATGTAAATTTACTGTGGAAAATCCATATAGTATCCACCTTGTGTGAACATATCCCTAAAGGCATTTCCTCACCTCAGACTTTCATTTTCAAATTGAGGGATGCGTTTTCACAGTGAATATTGATACTCTTATCCAATGACGTCATCATGCCTCTGCCTCAGATCTGCTCATTCCCGATGGTGACAGCAACTCAGTCATTGTTAACAGCAGGAAAGAGAGGATCTCTGTGGTCTTAACAGCCACAGGTGTGCTTGCCTAGATCGCACCCTTCATCCTCCACAGTTATATACAGTCTGTGAAGTCTAATTTGCATGTGTATACAGCACTATGATGTGCTCCATTCTGTGATTAGACAAAGAAGGAACTGAGCATGCTCAGGTTATTAATGACATGTGAAATGATTCAGGTCATGCACAGCATCCCTGAATCATTTCACATGAGTAGAAGGAAGACAGAATGAGACAGACGGAGAAGGGAGTGTTCTGTCCTCCTTATGTGCGTGGAGTAGAAGTTGAAAGGCAGCTAAACTCTTTCTCAGCAAGTCATTGACACTGGTGCAACATCTGATTTCAACTTTATTGCAAAGGATAGTGTAAAACTAAGGGACAGAAAAAGAACGCACTTACTGTAATATACCAATATGCAGAAACACAAAATTGTACAAAGCAATACAAACATAAACATAAAATACAATGGCAGACAGTACAGGGATATATGCATACACATGTGCAGACAGAAACACATAGAGGTACAGTGCTGTCCTGTCTGCAGCAAACATGAGTAGCGATGCTAATGTAGGCTTGGATGGTAGAGGACATCTAACATGCTTCAACTCAGCATGGGTCCAGGAGAAAATGGCTGCTGAGAAGCTGACTATGATGATGTCAGCAGGTTAGGTGATGTGGTTATGGCAGCCTTCATTGGACATAATTAAATTATGTTAGCTAACAGTGTGAACAACCAGCCACTAGATGGAGCTGTTGCACCTGAACCACAAAAATACAGTGCATGAACATAAGAAATAATGGTGAAGGTGTGACACTCCCTGTCTGGTACCCCAAGGTACCACCTCAAAATCCCTAAGAAGAGAAAAACAAAATCAGTTTAATCACGGGTCTGACATTTGCTTTGTATGTGTGAAGTAAAAATGCATTGTCTTCTCCGTTTATCCCAGAGGAAATCTGCTAGGATTTGTACTATTTTCCAGTGGTTCTTGTGTAAGTCCTTGTCAATAAACTTGCCAAGAGGAGCTGGACTAACTTTTTGGGTGAAAAGAGTTGAAGGAGGATAAAAGAGAATCATCTGGAACATTTTCTGGCTCTAATAGTTTGCATGTGTTTTTCTCCAAATTGTCAGGTACCGGTTTGTACAGAAGTTTTGGCTCTGTGTCTTTAAGGTGAGATACTGATACAGCTGTAAGAACCTCAAAAAATGTTCATGTATTCTAAGTAGCAGAAATGCTTTTCCAAAAATTCCTATGTGCCTTTTGATTGTTTTTAGTGCTAGTAGTGTGCTGTTGATATAAGATTTTGTTTGGATATACAGCTGTAGTAGCATGATCAGCTGGGTTGTGATCAGTCCGTACCTTGGGCGCATTACAAAGTGTTGTGTTCGCGGCAAATTGCACCAAATTTTGGAGTGCACCTGCTCATACATCTGTAGAACAGGGCTACAATGGTTTTTGGGATGAAAGCACACCAGAAAACTGGCGCAGCCCCATTCATACATGTCGCCCCAAATCTTCGAGCCTCATTGTAAATGTAGCCAAGCGCTACTTTGCTGTCTGTATGGAATACTCTATCGTTAAGTTTCACATCTACTTATGACATAATTAATTCTGTGTAACAATCCGTTGATGGCACTGACCCATTGAACATTGGTATATGGCAGATCCTCTGGGCCCCTGCGAGTGTAGATGGTGTAACTTGAAGAGGTAGCCGAAGTGCAGGACAGGATAGCCGGTGCTGGTACAGACAACAGGACACCGCAGGTGTAGCCATAGACGGATAACACAGTTCCAGGAGAGCAACGGGCTTGGCACAGCAACAGGTAGACAGCAGTATATAATGGACTGGTGTAGTGGCAGGTATACAGCAGGTAACTGGTACTGGAACAGGTAGTGTACTGGAATGCACAGGTGAATAGAAGTGATACAGTAGCCAGGGGGTCAAGCTCTATATAGGTACAACAATGAACTGACCAGGAACAAGAGGGGAAAGTTCCTTTTATACAAACTGAGATTACAGGTCAATTGCAGGAAATTGGGACACTATCCCTTTAAATAGCAAACAGTCCTGCATGTGTGCCCCAAGAGGGTGCACAAGCGCGCATAGGATGCCAGTGAGCCGGAGGAAGCAGCACGGACCCAAATCTGCCAGGGGGTGCCGCCACCGGGAGCGTGGAACAGACAAGAGCCGGGACAGCTGAGTAGCGAACAGGGGCCGCAGCAGAGACACGGGCACGACCGTGGTCTGCAACAGCGGCCACAGCATGTGTTGTGACGGTAACCCCCTCCTTAAACACTCCCCTCCGGGCTAACCGGGTACCCTGTAACCAGTGGCAACCACCCCCTCCCTCGTATCCTCGGAACCGTCTTCAGAGGAGTTGTCCAGACAGTCCCGGATAACTTCTTGGACCTGGGGAGCAGAAACAGAAACAATAGGCAAGGGGAGAGGTGGGTGGACTTCAGAGATGTCTTGACAGACAAAAGGCTCTCCTTGCGCTTGAGGTTCTTTCACCGGCAAAACGAAACAAATAGGCAGAGAAGCGGGTGGACGGGACTTCTCCAGATGGGCGGATTTGAGGCATCGTGAGTGACAATATTCGCCCCATTGGACAACTTCACCCATTTTCCAATCCAAGGACGGGCTGTAAAGTTTGTGCCACGGAAGCCCAAGTAGGACTGGAGCAGATGAACTGAGCAGGATGTAGAATTAAATCTTCTCCTGGTGGGAACTTCCGACTTTCAAAGAGACAGGCTAGGTACGGGACTGGACCGGCTCGTTTGGGATCTCTCCATTGATAGATGAGAAACACAGCAGTTTTTCCAAACAGGAGATAGGCAGGCCGAACTTCTCCAACAGAGACGGGTGGATGAAGTTCTCAGAAGCCTAGCGGAGGGAGACCAGAGTGGTCAAATGAGGAGCAGAAACACCGTCACTCAGGGTCACCTCCGAAACGAAACCTTGGCACATGGGTTTTTGGGGCGCAGCTAGGCAGACTGGGCAGTTCTTAAGGTAGTGTTGGGCACTGCCACAGTACAGGCACAGGTTTAAGCTGCGTCGACGGGTGCTTTCATCAGTGGAGAGATGAGTGCGGTTGACTTCCATGGGTTCAACTAGTGGGAACGCAGGTGCCAGGTGAGGTAGACTCGGAGTTTCAGGTACAGGGCGCAGAGCATTGCGAGGCCGGGAGGACACTGGCTGTTGGCGAAGCTCTAACTCCCTCTCATCAAAACAGATGTCAATCTGGGTAGCAAGAGTGTTGAGGTCGTCCAGGGTGGTAGGTAGGTCATGACCAGCCAACTCGTCTTTAATGCGTACATCGAGGCCCCCCTTCCCAGAAAGCAGCAACGAAGGCCTCATTGTTACAAGCAAGCTCAGAGGCCAGGGAACAGAACTGGATGGCATACTGGCCCACAGTGGAGTCGCCCTGACAGAACCGGAGCAGAGATGATGCAGCAGAGGTGTTGTTCCCAGGTTGCTCAAAGATCTTGCGGAAGGCACTAAGGAATTCTTGGAGGTTCTCTGTCAGTGGATCCCGTTTTTCCCAGAGAGGTGTGGTCCAGGCCAAGGACTCACCTGAGAGCAGGCGGATGATAAAGACAATCTTGGCATGGTGAGATGGAAATTTGTGAGCCGGGACCTCAAAATGGATCGTGCTCTGATTGAGGAAGCCGTGACACGTATGGGGGTCTCCAAAATAACGAGCAGGCAGAGGCAGATGCCGGCTAGGTCTGGTCATAGCAGCAGACGGTGTAGCCACAGCAGGTAGCGGAGCTGGTGAAGGAGCCAGAGTAGACGCAACTTTGTCTAAACGGGTTGTAATCGTCTGTAACTTCTGGAAAAGTTGGTCCAGATGGACACCATGACGGTTGATTACGGCTGCAAGTCAAACAGGGTCACTCCGGCGGGATCCATAGTATAGTCAGTTTCACTGTAACGATCCGGCGAATGTTGGTATAAGGTGGATCCTCCAGGCCCCTGCGAGTGTAGATGGTGCAACTCGCAGAGGTAGCCGAAGTGCAAGAAAGGATAGCCGGTACTGGTACAGACAAGGGGATCATCTGGGCCCCTGCGAGTGTAGATGGTGCAACTCGAAGAGGTAGCCTAAGTGCAGGACAGGACAGCCGGTGCTACAGACAAAAGGACACCGAAGGTGTAGCCATAGACGGGTAACGCAGTCACAGGAAAATAACGGGCGTGGTACAGTGACAGGTATAATGGACTGGTACAGCGGCAGGTATATAGCAGGTAACTGGTACTGGAACAGGTATCATCCTGAAACGCACAGGTGGACAGAAGCGATACAGCAGCCAGAGGGTTAAGCTCTAGGTACAACAATGAACTGAGCAGGAGCAAGGGGAGGAAGTTCCTTTTATGCAAACTGAGATTACAAGTCAATTGGGACACTGTCCCTTTAAATAGCAAGCAGTGCACAGGACGCCAGGCAGTCGAAGTAAGCAGCGTGGACCCCCAAGAGTGTGGAACATACAGGAGCCGGGACAGGTGAGTAGCAAGCAGGGGCCATAACAGAGGTACCTACATGCGATATTCGTTGATGTCTTTGGTAGGGTCATTATCTGTAAACCAGAAGAATCTCAAGAAGTCCCTGTGTTCTTCTTTAAAGTTGCGCTTGAGTGATGAAAAGTGTTGCAGAGCCTGATCCCTGTTGTTGGGAAGACGACATCTCTGTGTTTTGAAGGGAAGTGGTGCAAGCCAGTTGTTTGAATTATTCTTGAAAAATTATTTTTATTATCTTCAAGAAAGCTTAATTTTCTATAGAGGGGGCGTTTTTATGATCTTCCTTTGAAATCTAAAAGACTGTGCATCCTGAATAATCTCTGTTTTCATGGTAGGAAAAGTTCTTGGTTTCTATATGTTTCTCTTTGATGAAGAATCTGTTAGGACAGAGTTGAAAAAGGGATGGATGCCCATTCTCCAATGAGTTGGTGTAAAGTGAATTCACAGTGGTTGGTTTTGTGAATATTTGCTAGGCAGACATCAACTATGATAACCCACCCTAGGTGTTTATCTGCTTACTCACCTTATGGACTCTTATGATGTCTCTTCCAAGGAGAAGTATTATCTGAGCCTCTGGCTCTAATGTAGGGATGTAATGTGCTATGGTTTTGACCTTGATGCAATGCTGCCTCAGGTGTGGGCATCTCCTCTCTGTTGTTGGAGATTTTATTGCATTTAATCAAGGTAGGCAGAGGGAGGGATATTTCTCCATTTATGGATTAAATTTGATAGCCGTCTGCTCTTCTCCCTGTCTCTTCACTGACAACTTAGCAAGTCTTGAGTGAACATGGATATGCATCCTTCTATCTTGATGATAAAAAAAAAAGTTGAGTTAGCGAGGAGTCTGTTGCTTTGATCATCAAGAATGTCATACAGTCTCACTACCTTTTCTCTTTTTACTGCTAAGACCTTTTCTGCAGATATGGGTACACTGAGGTGTCACTTCAGGAGATACTGTGTCTTTCTCCTCACTGCCGTGCTCTGTGGTTTGGTCTGAGAGTGTGAGAATCCATGGAGCTGGTCCTGGGTGTATTATGTTCATTGCTGTCACATTCTGAGCACTTGAGGTTTGCTGTACAGTCCTTTGCAAGATAGGAAGTTGATGCAAAACACCTGTAATAAATATGGTTTTCCTTGAGTAAGTTTTCGGTTCTTGAGAGGTTTTTCTCTAAATCCTCTACATTTCAGCAGTGGGCGAGGTTTCTTATGAAGAAGACATTCTCTGTGTAAGTCCCTTACTGAGGCTTTCTCAGTCTCTGTAGTCCATAAGAGATACACTGGTTTTGTGTATCGCTACAGCTGTGCTTTGCAAGCTATTATGTAAGGCAGGTTTACTTGGCTTTGTATAAGTAGTGTAAGATGTTGAGAAGTCAAAACTAGGATCATTCCTTTTCTTTGCTTGTTGGTGCACAAAGTCTAGAAAAAAGTAGAATGGAGGAGGTGAAACATTGTACATTTGTTTGTACATGGAGCCTTCAGGGATCCACCTCACTTACAAACTGTAAGGTAGTTTCTGTATTATAGGATTGACGCCCATTGCTCTGCCTAGAAATGAAAGACCTTGTAAATCTCCTTCAACTTTAAGTTCCATCAGCAAGTCCCTTAATTCTCTTAGCTTCTGAAACTCTTTGTTGGAAATCTAAGGAAAGTCTCTGATTCTTTTCAAAGGCACACTTTCTATCACTTCTGGTGAGCCAGAACACTCCTCAAGTTTTTCCCATATCATATTTAATGATAATGTCTCTAATTCGCTTTGCATGTTCTACTGACTCATTCTCTAGCAATTTGACTAGAAGATCAACTTCTTCGCAGACAGATCTAAATCTTTTAGGTTCGCCATGTTCTGTAGTCTTCAAGTTTGTCATCAAATTTTGAGAGCCCTTTGGTTACTAGCTCATTGACTCTGCTCCTGGACCTATATGTAGGCTGACATATGACTTAGCATCTTGCAATACATAGTCTGAAGTATACAGGGAGTTGTCACGAACTCTGTGTTCAGATTCAAGAATGTTTCAGTCTTTCACTTATGGGTTTGATTGCTTCCTGTAAAGCCTCTGCTTTAGCAATAGCGACTACAGATAATCTTTCCACTGCTATTTTCTCCATTGTTGCTTCCAGATGTGCCATTTCTTTATCCAGCTGTGTCGTTCTGGACTCTGCTTTTAGATGTGTCTTTTTTCCTTTTAATTGCATTTTTTGTTCAGTGAATTTTGCCCCTACCTTGGCATATGGTCAGAATTATTTTTATGATACAACACCTTAGTAGGTTAATTAATCCATTTAAAAATGTATTTCTTGATAAGAACTATGTAAACTGTTAATTCCAGGTACATGAGCAGACACTATGTCAACCCAACTTGAAAGAGCAACTGCTCAGTCTCACATGACTTGGAGGAATTCTGATTCAGCCCTCCTTCTAGAGTTTCTTCAGTTTATGAATGCTGATTGGAGTTGCATGCCCTGCAACACAATTTCCATAAAATAAGGTTTGCACTCATCCATTCTGAAATATGAAATATCCTATGTTTTGTTTGACCTCATTTACAGATTATAGCTCTGTTCAAGTTTTGATTTGCACAGGACCATATTATGACCCCTATAGAAGCCTGGGGGCCTTTTCTGCACCTCCATATGCTTTGACTGCATACAAAAGTATACTAAGTGTGACTCTAACAGGACAAGATGTGCCATGTTCCATTAAATGCTTTATAATTGTGAATAAAAAATACTGTACACAGACACCATATGGTCTACAATGAAATCTCTATAACTCTGTAATTCAGAGCCATCAGTACCTTATGTGCTGCCATAGATGTTGAGGATATTTTGATCAGGATTGTGAATTTATTATGCCAAGTGGTGGGATGGAAATTCTTATGTTAAAATCTAGTGTATGCCAAAAATAACTCATTCAAATCTTGTGCCAGTCTCATGCAGAGCATATAAGGTTACCTTGAGATTGTTTGTGATCTTCTGACATATCATACATCTTGGTTTTGGAATGATTTTCAGTAGATAACTACTCATGTCTGTTTACACCATGTTTGCAAACAAAGGTTTGACATGTTTGGTCTTAACCCTTTGTCCTTTGTTTTCCAGTATGAGGTAGTGCCATTGGTGTCTAGCTGTCTCTCGCTTCCTCCAGTTTTTAATACAATGAACTGCTCTCTGTATAAGTTAGGGAAAATAGTTGTTACTTACATGATTACATTTATGACAAGGGTAACAATCAAGTGTTCTCATCACCAACATTCTGTGCAATATATACAGTTAAAACAATCTCCTAATGTCCCTCTACGTCCATTGCTATCTGAAAAATTCTATTAAGAGAAAAAAAGAAAGATCTTAGAAACTTATTATGAGTGGAGAATAAATGATGATAGATTCATAATGAAGCTATCAAATTTATCATAATAGATCAAACCCCCATGTCCATCATGGATCCTGTAACAAGTGAATGTTGCCAGTGTGAAAACGGCCAGCTCCTACTGGGTTTTACACATATATTCTGTAAATATATCTGAAAACATGGATCTTTGAAAACATCTGAGCTGTTGAAACATTTCACCGAAAACAACATAAAAAAACATAATTAACACTTTTCTTGTATTTTTCCAACATCAGTGACAGGATGCAAATTTATGAAAAAGCAAATGTGAGATTCAGACAATGATTATCAAAGTCAGGACAGAAAGTGCGTTATCATCAACAACATCATGCGATTATGCTACTTAATCTAAATATAAAAAGCTTTTACGATACGTTTCTCCATTTAATGAAATCAACATGCTCCACAAATAAAACAACCAAACTGGTAATGAAAAATTTACAAGAGTGTAAGAGATTTGCATAAGAAACAAATATATCTCAAGTGTTTAAAACTGAGCAAATAAAAAGGCAATTTGATATACGTTTATCTGGATAGCTGGAAAGGGTTTTAGAAGTTTGTAAATATGATACAAAATTGTGAAGGACAAATAAAAAACTTTTTTGTTTTAAATAGTTTAACTGATTTAATGAAATAATAAAAAATGTTGATTGGAATTAAAGGGATATTCCCATGGTAAATTGTTATGGCAAATCGCTAAAACAGGCTACCGTATAGGCCTGTTAGTACATAGGCTTGTACGTATTAAGATATTCTGCCCTAGAAGGAGTACCTCTGGTGCAGAATACATTCATAAATATTCCAACCACTGCAGTATGCCAGGATTTTCTCCTGTTGCGTTCATAAATCCGTGTTACCCTTCTGATATTAAAGGGTTACAGAGATACAGTGACGACCTCATGCATTTTTTTTCTTCCAATACCCAAGGACAAGATAATTTTAGAGGGAAATCAAGGGGTTTTGATAAGTTATATATTTAATGTGCCTCGCTTCTGAGGATGGGTGATTGCTAAGGACCAGAACTCTACACCATTTAGGCTGTGGGGATATTGTAGGATTATTTTTAAAGATGATAGATCAAGTAGATTTCTGCCCTACATTATTGGCAATCAAAATCCTGTGTCTTTAATCCATGCTATTAGTAAGAGGGAGATTTACTCAAAAATGATCCTCAAAAATTAGAATTATTAGCTATTATTTTAGACAGCTTAGTCTCCAATTATGACTCCCAAGATCATAAAGCAATATTTATCAAATATTCCATTTCCATCTGTAAGTGAGGAAAATATGTGTGATGTAGGTGTTCCTCTATCTGTAAAGGACTTTAAGGGTTGAAGTATTTCCAGTCAGTTTTTGACGCAAATTCAGATTTTCAAATCCATCAAAAACAACTGGAAAAGCATCCCCATAGACTTCAATTAAAAATCTCAGTTGTAGTCCACATGACTCAGCTTTTCTTGAGGTTGGAATTCAAAACCACCATTTTTGCAAAAAAAAGTATCCCTCAAACATGGTGCAAGTATAGTGTTTCACATTTCACCCCACTTAGTTTTACCCCACTTTTAGTTTTCCAGTATATTCTATCATATGGTCCATGACACAATTGAAATGTAGATCTTGTCCTGCAAAAAAACCCCAAAAAACTCATATATCAATATTATTATAACTGGCTGTTAAAGGTTATATTTTTCCCATCCTGCTAACTATATTGAAGAAAAATTAGAATCCCCATTGAGGTTGATGCATATCATTCCATATCTGTATTAAACACCAATATAAAACTGTTGACTAAAGTACTAGCCATTGGCTGAAAAATGTCATAAATTCAATAATTCAAGTAAACAAATCTTATCCTATGCAATGTAATTCAGACAGATTTGTATAACAATACAGGTTTTTCATGCAGTAATCAAAGCAAGAAAATGTGATAACCTATCAAAAGAACCATAACTCACCAGAGAAGTCCCCAGCCTCTGCTCTATGATCCCCACTGGTCTTCCATAGGTTCTATATTATAGAGATTTAAAATGTGGCTTAGAAAACTATAGGTTTCAGTTGAAACTTGCTTCGATGCTTAACTGTTCCTTCACATGTATTACAAAGTTTGTTGCGCTCTTGATTGGGCTGGAATGACAACTTTGCTTATTATGAGGTGGCTATTTCTTGCCACTAATTTTGAGCATAGCTATCATGTAACTTTATGGGTATGCTCACATAATATACTCTAACTTGGATAATCCCTGGCAAAAATCCAAGCTGAAACTCTTGGATTTCTTCACTAAACTTTCACTTTGTAGCAACTAATTTTATAGTGGTTAAGCTGTGCCTTTACTGCCCAACATGAATTCTGACATGATTCTACTTCAGAGAAGTAACATGACACTTCTTTTTTTCCTCATCATAGATTTCAAATCCATGCTGAAAAAATCTACACCACATTGCCCAGATTCCCAGGTCATCGTAATCACAAAGAATATTCCTTGTTGAGGGGGTTAGAAATTCGAGTCTTAAGCTACGTTTACATTGGGTGAACTGGCCTTAGGCAAAAATCAACATGAATGAGATCTAAGGCTGAAATCTTGATTTAACATCCCATAGCTTTTCACTCCATTCATTTGCATTATCAGTGCAATGTCAATAGAGTCTCTCAGGATTTTTGCTCAAACCTGCACCTGAATCCTGACAGAATCCCGAACATATGAACATGGCTTAAAGTGCTATGACTATATGACAATGTATTTTCTCGCTACAGAGCATTGTGCTCCATGTGACTTCACACAATGGAGGACAAAGAAGAAGAAACAACTGTTATACTAATATTTATCTAAAGCTACAATGTCATCTGCTGCAGATGGAGGCTAAGAACATGGCATGTCAATCAGCAGCATCAACAATATCCATCTGTAGTTGTTTACATCCAGACTCAGGCTGTGAGCCCTGAAGCATCGTGGTGACTGAAAGAGCAATTAGCAATAAGGATTAATATCTCTCGGAAAGTGGGGGCACAATCGCTGCCAGAAACAAGTATTTCGTCCAAAAATAAAATACAGAATAAATAATGGCCTGCATATTTCTCCTTAAGTATTCAGACTATTTTTCCATCTGTTGGTATCATAGATTTAAAAGTGACAGTATAAGCATCACCTTTTTCCAATCTTAACTGTATAACACGGTGTTTCCATTTGACAAGATGTTACTGATTTAGAGAAATATTGTGTTTCAAAATCATGAACTGTCACTGACACTGTCAACAGGAATCATTTCCACCTTAATTAGTTGTTTAATGTATTAGAGAATGTCATAGGTTGTGGCATAATGTAACTTGTGGTATATTGTAAATTTACAGCCTTTATTACATAACTATGACAAAGCTATATCATCTTAACTGAAATAAAATGAATGCTTGAAAACGGCATTTGTTTAAATAGTAATTTTTCTATTATATATACTAATTATTACACCTCCTTTAATGCACAGTCAAGTACCACTTTGTACTTTCAACATTGGCAAGGCATAGCTCCCAAAAGAAGTCACATGTCGTGAGCTAGCTTGGTCGGGATATAAGGTGTGCAATAGGCTGTCATGGGTTAAAAAGGCAATTTTTTAGAGATGCAAAAAGGGATGATTATTAGTTTTTGCGCCAAGGGCTATAATATTTCTGAAACTGTGTAGTTTTTGAACTGATGGTGTGCTACTTTGTATACACAAAGTATATTGTGAGTGGACAAAGGGCACCAGTGTTAACAATCATTGTAACTGTGAAGCATCATGCACTATTAATGTATGAGGTAGACATTGGCTATGAAGATGCGCAAGTGCCGAACGCTACGCTACGGTTGAGCACATATAAGGCTCCGAAGCAAATGGATGGTCACCGCATTTCTGATAATGAAGTTGCAGTGCCAAAAATGGCCTTAATTTTTTTTATTACAACGCATAGAATAGAAGTAAATGCCAGTAAAATATAAAAACACATTTTATTGATATGCATTAAAAACTAAATAGTATTCAAATACTGGATAATTCGTCTAAAGAGCATAAACCACATTAATAGACACTTATTTTTCTTAATACACAGACCTGCCAGTTAGGTTGGGCAATTTAATTTAAACCTGAGCACTGTTTTTTTTGGTTTCTGCATGTTTTTGCCCAAACTTATAATTTTTTGGGTTAATGGCATTGTATTATCCTACTGGTTGGATCATCTAGTGTGCTGAGGATCTTCTGTGATTTATACGGAACCTGTTGACTTGGTTTACAATAACCTTAAAAAGAACATCTTATGAGTTGTACCATTTGGTACAACTTATTCAGGTGAGCGGTTTTGCAGTACCCTCCCATTACTGCTATCTTTGTTTGCAATGTTACACAAGGTGCGCCTGTTTCCTCTTTTTTCAAGCACATTATTTATCCTATGTAGTGTACGATAATATAGTGTACAAATGCCTAATTTTTGCCAAACATAATGACTCACAAGAAACAGTGTGCAGATGTCAACTAGGCCTTAGGTTGGTCCAAACAGTGCAGAATCCATTAAAATGTATGTTCATCTTTACCACTTTTCTATTCCTCCAATTAATCTAAAATAATAAATACATTTCCTATAGATGCAGGGGCGTAACTAAGAGCTCATGGGCCCAGGTGCCAGAATTCAGCTTGGGCCCCCCCTCAACCCCTGCATTTACAGCAAAAATAAAATTTCACCACATTTACAATATCTATAGGAGAGTCCCAACCATGTTCATAGTGGAGATGTTTTGGGGATCATTTAGGTGATAGGTGCAAACCCAGCAGTGGAACCCATACCTATCAGACATTAATGACATATTCTACGGATATGCCAACAGTGTCTGTAGTGAGAAAATCCCTTTATTTTTTTAATAGTAATATTTGTGCTAAAAGACAGTTGTGTAACTCTTGTCATTTTTCCATCAAGGACATTTATATAGTCAATGTTACGTTTAGGCTAGGTCTACACTGCATGGGACAAAAAAAATCCGAAAGTGGATGTTTTTTTCCGATGCAGGACCATGGTTTTTGTCACACTTTGTACAAAAACCGCGGTTGCTTCTCGTTTTTTTAAACATCGGCCATACAATTGTATTGTGTGGGAAGACGCCGAGAAAACTAAAAGTGCCAATGGATTATACAATATGTTGTATAATACGCCGGTTCCAGAAGACGAGCAGAGAAAAGACAAGCTGTGAAGACTACAGCTATTTTCTATTGTCCTCTATGGGGCTGCAGAAACGATTGTATCGTCAACATTTTTAAAATCCTGAAAGCACCGAAAATATGATAGTAAAGCTATGCAGTGTAGACAGAGCCTTCGAGTCATAGGGGGCGCAGCCAAAAGTTACAGATTGGGCTGTTATTATTTATTTCATTAATATTTTATTGTCTGTGTTTTGATGCTTTGTTTTACATATTGTGCCCCATAAATTCAGAAAAAGACCTCTGGGGGTATTTTATATAGCTTTTTGTTGGGTGATTTCCTCTGTAACTGGGGCTGGTATATTAGCCCCAGTTACAGAGAAATGCATTCCTTGCACTGACTAAAGAGCTGATCTGGGTCTGATAAGACCAAGCAGCTCAGGTAGTCACTAAGTCCCGGTGGTCATGTGACCACGGATGCAGGAAGCTGACACGGGTCTGGGAAACAAGGTACCCCGGTGAACACCATAACGCTGCCTCGGTGGCCTCATGGGGAGAAAATGGAGAAACGTAGCCGAGAGTGGGCAATGTTTTGCTTTATTTGCCAGTGCGTACATTTATTTTATGGATACAATAGCATAGTCATATGCGCCAGCAAATAAAGCCAAACCTAGCCCACATCCGGTTATGTTTCTTCATTTTCCCCCAATGAGGCTGCTGCGGCTACGTTACAGTGTCCGCTGGGGTACCGTGTTTCCTGGAACCCCAACAGCTAGCACAAATGTAGGCAGAGACATTGTTTGAGCCCACCCTTACTTCTCAGATATGAGGCACCAGGTAGTAGCTAGTATTCCTACCTGACAAGTAACATGCAGTGCCTCATTTGTAAGGCTATAGAGCTGTACCTGGGGTAGAGGCTTGCTGCAGGATAGAGTGTGTACTGAGAGCTTCCTCCTCCTGTCGCTTCCCTCCTCTGCATTCTGTACCCATTCTAATGATGGGCACTGGGCAGGCTGCCAAGTTTGAAGGTGCTCCAGCACCAGCAAGACCCAGTCACTGCTGCCCATCTGCCCTAACTCAGCTCTGTGCTCAGTCCCCCCTCCCGTTCAGGCTTTGCCCCTGGCCCTGCCCACAACACAGTGTGTACAGCTTGAATACAAAGACCTAGCAGTACACTCTGCATATGTATGCAGTGTGTTTCCTGCATCTCTTGTCATAAAGCTCCGTATCATTGTGTCTCTGACCTAGTGATACCTGCAGCTGCAGGAGTGTGGCGAGGGAGGCCTGTGCATGATAGGTGGGGAATGGACAGGATATATAGGCAGTTTAGAGTGAAATTAACACATCTTCCACGTAAACAGGTGCCTAGCACTTTACCTGTGCATGATAGGTGGGGAATGAACATGATATATAGGCAGTTTAGAGTGAAATGAACACATATTCCATAGAAACAGGTGCCTAGAACTTTACCTGTGCATGATAGGTGGGGAATGAACAGGATATATAGCACTTAAGAGTGAAATGACGCCCTATTCCACAGAAACAGGGGCCTAGCAATTTACCTATGTATGATAGGTGGGGAATGAACAGGATATATACGTAGCTACGAGTGAAATGAACATATATTCCATGGAAACAGATGCCTAGCACTTTACCTGTGCATGATAGATGGGGAAAGAACAGGATATATAAGCAGTTTAGATTGAAATGAAAACATACTTTATAGAAACAGTTGTCTAGCAATTTACCTGTGCATGATAGGTGGGGAATGAACTGTATATTTAGGAATCTTAGAGTGTAGTGAACACATATTCTATGGAAACTGGTGGCTAGCACTTTACATGTGCATGATAGGTGGGTAGTGTTGAGCGATATAATCGACAAAGTTGAAATCGGCAGGGTTTTTAGGTTGATCGGAATTTTCCGATCACGCGATAATTTATGTGAAACTCTGCGCATAATCTATTAATATTGCGCTATTTTCTGCGCTTCCTGTCATTTTGGCGGCCAGAAAATCAGCTTAGAGCAGGGTGAGCTGGGTGAGTGACATCATGACTGGGATGTGTATGGTTGTGATTGGCTGGAAAAATCACATGACCTCGTTTTACATAGAACAGCCCTTCCTGTTCAGCATCAGTGTGTGTCTGTATCTCATAAGAGCAGGATGTGTGCTAGGTCTCTCTCAATACAGCTCAGCGACACAGTTCTCTTTGTTCACACAGACAACTATGCTTTTAGCTGTGAACATTAGAACATAGGTAGATTAGAGAATTTCGCTTCTTTGTTAGTTAGGCTGAGAATTTGAAAAAAGCATCTAGCGCTGTTGTAACTGCAGGTGTATTTGATGGGTGTAAAACTCACCTTTTATTATCTGTACACGATTTAATTCATTTTTTTTCACTTTGGCGCAGCTCAGTTTTGTTCAAAGACCCACTTTGTACTTACAATAGGATACAGAACTTTTAGTCACCGCAGGTTTATTTATAGGTGCAAAAACCAGTTTTATTACCGTACACAATTTAATTAGGTTTAGTTCACTTTGGCGCAGCCCAGTTTTTTTAAAAAAGACCCATCTTGTATGAATATTAGCATACAGAAATTTGCTAGAAAATTGTAGGTGGATTTCATAGTGCAAAAACCACCTATTATTAAAAGTACACAATTAATTCCTGTTTTTCACTTTGGCACACCCAAAGCTTTGTTCAAAGACCCACTTTGTACTCACAATAGGATACAGAACTTTTCTAGTCACCGCGGGTGTATTTATAGGTTCAAAAAAACCACGTTTTAATATCCGTCCCACAATTTAATTGGGTTTTGTTTCATTTTGGCGCAGACCATTTTTGTTAAAAGACCCATCTTGTAGGATTTTTCCCATACAGAAATTGCTAGTAATTGGTGTTGTTTTTCATAGGTGAAAAAACCACCTATTATTATCAGTACACAATTTAAATACATTTTTTCATTTTGGGCGCAGCACATTTTTTGTTCAAAGACCCACTTTGTACTTACAATAGGATACAGAACTTTTCTAGTCACCGCAGGTGTATTTATAGGTGCAAAAACACGTTTTATTATCCGTACACAATTTAATTACGTGTATTTCACTTTGGCGGAGCTCAGTTTTGTTGAAGACCCATCTTGTACTATATTACCATACAGAAATTCCTAGTAATTTGTGTTGTATTTCATAGGTGCAAAAACCACCTATTATTTTCAGTAAACAATTTAATTACGTTTTTTTCACTTAGGCGCAGCCCAGTTTTGTTCAAAGACACACTTTGTACTTACAATAGGATACAGAAATTTTCTAGTCACCACAGGTGTATTTATAGGTGCAAAACCATGTTTTATTACCCGTACACAATTAATTACGTGTTTTTCACTTTGGCGCACCCCAGTTTTTTTTGAAAGACCCATCTTGTAGGATATACTATACAGAAATTTTCTAGTATTGCAGGTGTATTTAAAGGGTGCAAAACCCACCTTTATTATCCGTATACATTTCAAATAGGTGTTTTTTTTTTCTTTGGTGCAGCCCAGTTTTGTTCATAGAGCCACCTTGTACTTAAATTTGAATACAAAAATGTTGTAGTTACTGGTGGTGTATTTCATTGGTGCAAAAACCTCCGTTTGTTATCGTATAATTTTAAAATAGCTGTTTTGCACGGGGTGGGGCCCCTATTTTTTTCAAATAGCCACGTTGTACGACAATTCTGATAGAAAATTTTCTAGCAACTGTTCTCTTTGTCATTGCTGCAAAAAACCAATTTCTCATCCGTGTAAATTTTGATAGTTTTATTGCGCTCGTTGAATCTCAGTTTGGCGCAGAAAGCGCATTTGTTGATAGTTTGTTGAAAACTATCAATTCCTAGTCCAACTGGCAGTTGTAATCCCTGGGACTGAAGGAAGAACACTGTTGTTTTTGTCTTACGGTTTTCACCAGCCCGCATTTCACAGGTATTCGCTAGAAACATTTCAGTTTCTAATCTTAGTTGGCTGTAGAAATTAGAGGATTTAAGAAAAAGCTGTGATTTGCCGTCTTTTAATAAAAGACTGTAAAAAAACTCTTCCATACTTTCTTAAATTTTTATTTTTTTCTGAACATGGAGCGAAATTCAGGTGGTAATCGAGCAAAGAGGGGAGTATGACATGGTGGTAGAGGTGCGAGAAAAGGTGCTCCGTTCAGTGCTGGTGACAACACGCATGCCAGCTGATCGTCGGTTGCAGGACCGCCAGGCCTGTCATCGCTGGGTCAGGGCCCTGTGAATCTCAGTAACGAACAGCGTCGCCAATCTGTTCTGCAGTGGTTAATGAACCTGCATCAGCAGCCCTTCCCTCCTCGTCCTCCCATCAGGGCCCAACAAATGTCGTCATCAGCATCATCAGCATCCGTCAACATGAAGCAAAGGGCAGCCCAAATGTTAACTCTGTCCCGACCACTGTGATAATCATTTTTGAAGACCTCTTTGATGACAAAATGCGGTTGGGTCAGAAGGCATGTTAAAAGATCAAGAGGCCAAAGAGGATGATTTTGTCTGCTCTGACGCCCAGTTATTGATGCCATCAGAGGAGGAGAACGAAGCCAGTCAATCGCCAAAAATTCCAGGCGGTCGGCAACGCCTTGCATTGCCTGTTGCTTATAGCCTGCTGCTCCTGGATGCAGAATGTCAGGACGACGAAGTTACCTGTGTTGATGATGTTGATGACGACATTGCGGATCCAACGGGTCTTTTCAGCAGAATTTGCTTGCGAGCGCTTCATCACTGGACGAGAAGGAAGACGATGGGGTAGTGTCAGTACGGGTCCCGCCTTAAAAAGAGAGAGGGCTGAGATGATTCCGCTGAGATGTCCGCTGAGATGATTCCGCCAGCCACGATCAGCGGAAACACCGCTCCTCACTTATCGCCATCGAAAAGGTCCAAGACCTCTCAAGCCTGGGCCTTTTTCGAGCAAGCCCCTGATTCACCCAGCGATGTCTTTATGCGCCTTGCCGTAAACGATCAGTAGAGGCAAGAATCTTAGGTGTTAACCCCCACCACATGTCTATTTCACTTTGCAGCGAATGCATAAGTTGAAATGGAGGCAACACTGGGACAAAAAAGGCCACACCAATGCCGGGCTTCCAACCACTGTCACACCCTCTGTCTCCGCCTCCTCATCCTCCGCCACCACCAAGCGTTCCTCACCTGCCCATGTGTCTCAGAGTCATGAACAGGGATCAGCCTCCGCTTCAACCTCCACCATCGCCTGAGTACCACCAGCACCACCAGAGACCCATCCTACCCATTCTCCTTCCACCAGTTTAACCTGCCTGCCGTACAGCAGCCAGTCTAGCAGCCAGCCTTCTGTCTTCCAGGTTTGGGAGCAGAAGAAACACTTTAACCCAAACCATCCCAAAGCCAAAAGCCTGAATGTTGGCATTGCCAGGCTTTTGGCCACGGAAATGTTGCCTTTCCGTCTGGTGGACACAGATGAGTTCCACCACGTCATGGCCCGCCTGCCCCCAATACCAGAGGCCAGCAGGCATTCCTTTGCAGAAAAGCCATCCCTGCCTGACAGCCATATGTCATCTAAAATTTAAAGCGCATTGCCTCATCTTGTCTGGAAAAAGTCCATCTGCCACCGACACATGGACTATTTAGCAGGGCCCAAAGGGCGCTATATCTCTGTGACAGCTCACGGGTGAGCTGGTGGATGTCTGGTGGTGACGGTGGCTTTTCAGGCTGGGCGCACGCTCTTCAAAACCGCAGGGATGGTGCAGGGTTTTTTTCCCCCAAAGGGTTCCTCGGGGGCATCACGTGCCCAGAGAAAACTAGGGTTGAAATTAATGGGGTCTGGAGACCGTCCACACACAGGTCAGGAGCGTGGACGGCTTCCAACGGGGACCAAGCGCTGGTGGTGACAAAAACCCTTTGGGTGCCAGGCAGGGTGGTGTGTGATAACGGTCGAAATCTGCTGGCCGCCTTAAGATGGGTAGGCGGGAGCACACCCTTCCCTGGTTACATGTCATGAACCTTGTCGTCCAGAAATTTCTAAAGCGCTACCCGGGTCTGGACTGCCTGCTGAGGAATGCTCGAGGTCTGAGTTCGCACTTCCGCCGTTCGCTTCGTCCCTCCTGGCTGCATTGTAGCGTCAGCTCGGCCTCCCCGTCAACCGTCTCATTGTTGACGTGGCAACACGCTGGAATTCCACTCTTCACATGCTCCAGTGATTGTGGTAGCAGCGCAATGCCATTACGCAGTACAAAGTGACACATGGCCTGACAAGCGGCGGTGCGGACGTCAGGGTGTTGAGCCACCGAGAGTGGAGGCAGGTGAAAGAGCTCTGCACCATCCTTGCCAGTTTTGAAGACGCAACCAAAATGGTCAATGCGGACAATGCCCTTGTCAGCATGAGCATTGTGGTGATCTTAGTTCTGGAACGATCATTGGACACTCTGAAAAATCAGGTCCCACCAGTGATGGAGGAGGAGACGGACACAGATGCGGACTCGGAGCCTTTCTGTCCATCGAATCCACAAGGCCCGACAGTTTCACAATTTTATCGGTCTTCATTAGGCAGTGGTTCGGGGTCCAGGGCTATTGCAAGGCAGCGCCTCAGCTCTCAGGGTGCATCATCTGAGGCAAGTCAGGGCTGTGTTGAAGCTGTGCCGGAGGAAGTGGAGGAGGAGGAGGAGGAGTAGGTATTCCTGGACACCGACGTTACCGACGTCCCTGCCTTGGAAAGAGGTTGGCACGAATTTGAGCGAGGAGAAGATGAGGAAGATCAGTTTGCGGGTGCCCCTCGACCAGAGGCTTGGGAAATCAAGGCTCCATCTCTCACATGAGTGCTTGGATGCTCCATTTCCCCCAAATGATCCCCGCATTAAGGCCCTCAAAAAGAACAACAGTTACTGGGTGGCCACTCTCCTGGATCCCAATACAAAACAAAATCAGCACTTTCCTTCCACCCCCAAATAGAGAGTAAAATGCAGGAAATGGAGACCTTGCTGATTGATCAACTGAAGACATCTGTGTGTCTGCTTCACTTCTTCAATGTTTACGGTGGAACACGTCAGCGACGTGGACAAATTTGAGTGCCAAGCAGCCGTAGCGGCAGCAGCAGCAGGCAAGGGCAGAAGCCTAATGGGTGACCTCTGGCAATCTTTATTACCACCTCACCAACGCATGCAATGCAGTGCACACAGATAACACACAGAGACCAGCTTAAGATCATGGTGAACGACTATCTTTCGTCTCAACACCGATGTTTTTGGATGTGTTCCGGACCCAATAGACTTCTGGGTATCCAAAAATGGATGAATGGCCGAGCTCGCTCGCCAGCCATCGAGGTGTTGTCCTACCCCGCGCCAGTTGCATATCTGAGCGGACTTCAGCACAGCCGAGGAGTCATTACAGACAAACGCATCCGGCTTTTTCCCCAGATAAAGTGGATCGATTGAAATTTCATTTAAGATGAATCAGGCATGGATCTCTGATGATGTTGTGGCCCCAATTGCTGAGGTCACCGTTTAGTTGCCGGTCTACTTCACATTCCTTTTCAAACAGAAATGGTCCTCTTAAAAAAATTTTTTTTTAAAATAATAATTTCTTACTGCAATTTTTATTCTCAGTTCCCAACAGTTCATTTTGCTGGTTTTGTTGTGAGGAGACTGTAAAAGACAGCAAGGTTTCATGACAACACCGTATTCAATTTACTCTCTTTATCTTTAGAATTTTTCGCATTGTCAATGGTTTTGAGGGCATGTTGCTGTGAGTAAGCTATAATTATGGTCCTTTGGAACAGAAATGTGGCTTCTAAGTGGCATTTTCCCTCACAATTTTTAACAGTGGCTGAGAAGTCATATTTATAATTTTTTTGGGGTCATGTTGCTGTGAGATACAGCTATAATCATGGTCCTTTGGAACAAAAATGTGGGTTTTAACTGGCATTTTTCCCTCACAATTTTTTAACATGGCTGAGAAGTCATTTTTAATATTTTTTTGGGATCATGTTGCTGTGAGACAGCAATAATCATGGTCCTTTGGAACAGAAATGTGGCTTTGAGGTGGCATTTCTCCCTCACAATTTTTAACAGTGGCTGAGAAGTCTTTGAAATGCAGCAATACTACAGGTCCTATTCTAAAAAAATGTGTTTCTAACAGACATTTGTTCTTCACAATGTCATAAGTGGCTCAAGGGTCATGTTTTGAATTTTGGGCATTTGGACATGCAGCTATACTACAGGTCCTATTATAAAAAAATGTTGTTTCTAACAGACATTTGTTCTTCACAATTGTCAAAACTGGCTCAAGGGTCATGTTTTGAATTTTTGGGGGCATGTTGCTGTGAAATGCAGCTATACTACAGGTTCTATTGTAAAAAATGTGGTTTCTAACAGACATTTGTTCTTCACAATTGTCAGAGTGGCTCAAGGGTGATGGTGCTGTCAGAAACAGGAATAGGGAGACACTGTTAATGGACACAAAATTGCAAAATGACTTGTTTTTGCAAGATCTTAACATAGCTAGCAATCCCCGTAATGAAACAACCATTTAATACAATTAAAAAAAAGGAGAAACAAAGACATGGTGGGATTCCATCCTATTTTAAAATGTGTTTTCTAGAATTAAACTACTAAAAAACTTGCATGTTACAAATAGTGGTACAAATTTACTTTTAATTGTACAAGGGGGGGTATAGGAAGACTTGACCCGATGTCGGTTATTCAGAGGACATGGGTATGGAGCATGGACAGAGAACAAAGGAACAGAGACCATTTCCTCCAGCACGTTGAGTAAAACGAGAAAAAAAAATGCAAGAAAAAGGGCACCTGGGTGGAACAAGAACGTCAACCACCAGCATTTCCAAGTGAAAACTCAATTGGTCCACACTCATACGGGGGGGGCAAGCGCTACCCAGGTCTTGACTGTTTACTGAGGAAGCTGTAGGTTTTTACCCCACACTTCCGCTTCCGCACACTGCTTTAGCACGGGCTTTTTTAGTTGCTGCGTCATAAGGGCATTTTTTACCGGGGTTTTAATGACGGACCCAGCCTGGGCCTCACCGCACCTACTTTAACTCCGGCCCTGGCAGCTGAACCTGCGTGTTAATAGATGACAGACGCTAGTCTGGGCACTCACCGCAGCCACTGTAAGACTGGCCATGGCAGCTGGACCTCCGTGTGTAAACAGATGGCTGACGGCACCACTGGCTCTCACCGTTAGGGGCAATCAGGAGAGTCTTCAAATTTCTCTAAAAAATCAGATTATGAAAAAGGGGATTTCTGTGAGGTTAAGTAGTGTCAAAAAGGGCTCCAGGGCTGGACACAAATTGCACAATTTGAGGCTTAAAATTTTCTGGGGCTGGAGTCACTTGGGGTCGCGTCTTTGATCTCCCGGGGAGTCTGTCCTAATCACTGAAGAAGGATTTGGAGAGAAAATGAAACCATTGAATTGATTGGCTGAATCACTCTCAGAACCAGGAGGGCACATGTCTTCTCAACTAAGAAGTGTTTTGGGGATGGGTAGGACATTTTGATTACTTATGGGGTGTGCAGATGAATTAAAAACATCTAAAACATGTAAAAAATACCTTTAAAAACTGCAAGGGAGGGGTGTATGTTGTATGTTATTACACTTGAAGGAAAAGCAAAATGATAATAATGTAAAATATAAATAAAACTTCCCTAAATAAATTTTGTAAACAAATGTCAGTTTCCAAAAAAAATCTAAATGCAGTCACTGTACAATTACATAGTGCCACTTTGTGATCTGTGGGTCAAACAGGGTTTAGGGGTCATGCTGTGGTACGACCGGTATAGTCAATGTCCATTCAATAAAATGGTGGTTCAAATAACCCTATTTTTCCCGGGACTTTTTAAATCTGTGGGTCTGCAGGGTTTGGGGTCATGCTGTGGCCCAATACAGGGGTAGTCTATGTCCATTTCAACTAAAATGGTGGTTCAAAGACCCTTTTTCTTGCACTTTTTAATCTGTGGGTCAGACAGGTTTAATGGTCATTACTGCGGTACAGAACAGGTCTAGTTTAATGTCCAGTTCAACTAAAAGGTGGTCCAAAGACTCCTATTTCCGGCACTTTTTTAAATTGGGGGGTTCATGCAGGTTTGGGGCTCATGCTGTGGCCCAGGACAGGGATAGTCTATGTCCAGTTCAACTAGAATGGGGTGTCAAAGACTCCTTTTTCTTGCACTTTTTAATCTGTGGGGCAGACAGGTTTAATGTTATTCTGCGGTACAGGACAGATATAGTCAATGTCCGTTCAACTAAATGGTGGTTGAAATACCCTTTTTCCAGCACTTTTTAATCTGTGAGTAGACAGTTTATTTTCATACTGCGGTACAGGACAGGTCTAGTCAATGTCCAGTTCAACTTTAAAAAGGTGGTTCAAAGACCCTATTTCCGGCACTTTTTAAATCGGTGGGGTCATGCAGGTTTGGGGCTCATACTGTGGCCCGGACAGGGATAGTCTATGTCCAGTTCAACTAAAATGGTGGTTCAAAGATCCTTTTTCTTGCACTGTTTAATCTGTGGTCAGACAGGTTTAATGGTCATTCTGCGGTACCAGGACAGATATAGTCAATTCCAGTTCAACTAAAATGGTGGTTCAAAGACTCCCATTTCCGGGACTTTTTTTAAAACTGGGGGTCATGCAGTTTGGGGCTCATGCTGTGGCCCAGGACAGGGATAGTCAATGTCCAGTTTAACTAAAATGGTGGTTGAAAGATTCCTATTTCCGGCACTTTTTAATCTGTGGGTCAGACAGGTTTAATGGTCATTCTGCGGTACAGGACAGATATAGTCAAATGTCCAGTTCAACTAAAATGTGGTTCAAAGACTCCTATTTCCGCACTTTTTAATCTGTGGGTCAGACGTTTGGGTTCATGCTGTGGCCCAGGACAGGGATAGTCTATGTCCAGTTCAACTAAAATGGTGGTTCAAAGACTCCTATTTCCGGCACTTTTTTAAATCTGGGGTCTGCAGGTTTGGGGCTCATTCTGTGGGCCAGGACAGGGTTAGTCTATGTCCAGTTCAACTAAAATGGTGGTTCAAAGACTCCTTTTTTCTTGCACTGTTTAATCTGTGGGTCAGACAGGTTTAATGGTCATTCTGCGGTACAGGACAGATTATTATTATTATTATTATTATTATTTATTTTAAAGCGCCATTGATTCCAGGGCGCTGTACATTCGAGGGGGTTACATACATAACATAAGTCAAACGAGTACAGTGATAAGTGATGACTGACAATTGACACGATAAAAGGAGAGAGGACCCTTCCGCCCAGGGCTTTCAAACTACAAGGAGGGGGAAAGAGACAGAAGGTAGGGGCAGACATGTTTGAGGAGGAAGTAGTGGCAGCAGGGGTTATTGTAGGTTATAGGCAAGCCTGAAGAAATGGGTTTTCAGATTGCTTTTGAAGCTGGTGAGAGTGGGGGAGAGTCGGATGGGTTGGGGCAGTGAGTTCCAGAGTGTGGGGGAAGCACGAGAGAAGTCTTGGAGACGTTTGTGTGAGGAGCTGACGAGGAGAGCAGAGAAGAAGGTCCTGTGAGGAGCGGAGATTGCGTGAGGGGAAGTATCTGGAGATTAAGGCAGAGATGTATGGAGGGGAGAGGTCATGGAGAGCCCTGTAGGTCATGGTTAGTAGCTTGAAATGACTTCGCTGTGCAATGGGAAGCCAGTGAAGGGATTGGCAGAGGGGAGAGGCAGAGGAGTAGCGAGGAGAGAGGTGTATAAGACGGGCAGCAGAGTTGAAAATGGTTTGAAGGGGAGCAAGAGTGCTAGACGGGAGGTCACAGAGAAGGATGTTGCAGTAGTCGAGGTGGGAGATGACAAGGGCATGGACCAGCATTTTTGTGGTGTCATAGTTGAGGAATGAGCGGATGCGAGAGATGCTTTTCAGGTGGAGGCGGCAGGCAGAGGTGAGGTTTTGGATGTGTGGTTTGAAAGATAGAGCAGAGTCTAGGATTACCCCAAGGCAGCGGACTTGCGGGACAGGTGAGAGAGTGTAGCCGTTGACTGAGATAGAGAGGTTAGGGGGAGGGGTAGAGTTCGACGGTGGAAAGATGATGAGTTATGTTTTCTCCACATTTAGTTTTAGGAGACGTGAGGAGAAGAAGGTGGAAATGGACGATAGACAGTCTGGGATCCGGGAGAGCAGCGAGGTAACATCTGTACCGGAGATGTAGAGTTGGGTATCGTCAGCATACAGGTGGTAATGAAAGCCGTGTGATGCTATGAGCTGACCGAGGCCAAGAGTGTAAAGAGAGAAGAGTAAAGGACCCAGGACTGACCCCTGAGTGACACCAACAGAGAGTGGCCGGGGGGAGGAGGTGGAGCGAAAATGAGAGACACTGAATGTCCGATCGGTGAGGTACGAGGAGATCCAGGAAAGGGACAAGTCTGTGATGCCGAGGGAGGAGAGGATTTGTAGCAGTAGGGAATGGTCGACAGTGTCAAAGGCATAGGACAAGTCTAGAAGGAGAAGGACAGAATAGTGGCGTGAGGCTTTGGCAGTTGCTAGGTCATTGGTGACTTTGGTTAGGGCAGTTTCGGTAGAGTGGTGGGGTTGGAAACCAGATTGTAGTGGGTCAAGAAGAGAGTTGGAGGAGAGGTGGGAGCACAGTTGAAGGTAGACGTGCTGCTCGAGGAGTTTGGAAGCAAAAGGGAGCAGTGAGATGGGGCGATAGTTGGACAGAGAGGAGGGGTCAAGGGTTGTTTTTTTAAGGATTGGAGTGATAGTAGCATGTTTAAAGGCGGAAGGGAAGATGCCAGACGTTAATGATAGGTTGAAGAGATGGGTGAGGGCTGGGATGATAGAAGCACTGAGGTCTGGGATGAGGTGGGATTGCAGTGGGTCAAGAAATACTACAAATTCTATATAAACAGAGGATTTGACCAATATATCACTGCAAATAATAATCCCTGTTAAAACATAACTTTTACTAGACTATCTAAAATTTTACAATCTAAACCCCTATAAATTACCTCTACATACCTAAATGATACAGCATACTGTGCACTATCCGTCAGTGGAGTTGTCGCCCCGAAAAAGGGCGGCTCCGCTTTTATGAGAGACAGTATCACTATATACGTGTATACACACCTTAAATCCAAGCTATCCCGACGCGTTTCCCCCGTACAATTTTAGGGTTCATCAGGGGATTAAAAAAACACTCTTATTGCGGGGGAATAAAAATTACGCTATAACAACCCCTTTTAAAACCCCAAATCAAACAACACATATATTTCCTTTATTCGGATTAGTTAGGGGATTTGTTTTAATTTAGTTTTGGGATGCGGGTGGGGTATAAAAATAAATTTCCCCGCCGTTTCCTTTGGAAATGCTTGGCCCCCCAGGAAAAGAGGGATGCAGGGGGCAAAATTTTCTTCTGTTTCCCCCTTAAAATCCCTTTAAAAGGGCCCCCTAAAAGGGTAAAATTTTAAAGAAAAAACCCCAAAAAGCTTCCTTTTGGGGTTTTGTTTTAGTTTTTCCCAAATTGGGGAAGGGTTTTTCCTATAGCATGGGTGCTTGTACCATATGTTTAAATTTGGGGGGGGGGGCCCCGGGCTTTTTTGGATGGGGAAGCCTGCGCTTTTGGGAAAGGGAAAAAAGGGACATTTTACCCCCCGGGTTTGTCCCGCCTATGAATCGCCACGGGGGCGCAGGTCTTTTAAAACCGGGCCCCAAAAAAACCATTGCGGGGGGCCCGGGGGGGGGTTTTCTAAAGGCTCCATGCGCAGGGTCTAAAAAGGAAGAAAAAAATGCCCTTTTTCCCGGGGTAAATCCCGGGCCCCCTTTTTGATGGGGGAACCACACGCGGGATCTCTATTCGAGGCCAAAACGCGGGGGCCCCGCTAAATCCTGCAAAACATTTGGGCCAAAGACGGGCCCCGGGGGGTTTTGCAATCTTTCCCCGACGCCTCCCTTTCTTTTCCCAAATGTAAAATTGAAAAACCAGCCAATAGGGGCGGGAAAGGGGAATCCCCCTCGTTCTCTAAATCTTTTTCAAGGAAATTTTTTCATATGATAGTAAAATATATTTTAAATGGGGGGCTTAATGCAGGGCCATAAATTAGGGGGGGTACAGGTTTTCACTTTTCTCTTTGACTTTTTTTTATCAGACCTGTGGGGGTAATCAATAAATATAATAAAAAAATTTTTTGATAGGGTTTACTGATACATTAAAAAGGGTTTCAGATTTAAAGAATCAAAAGTGGTTCCTCCATGGGATTTGGAAAAAGGGCTTTAGAAAGGGTAAACGCCCCCCAAAAGGGGCAGGGGTCTTTTTTCAATAAAGCAACCAAATTGCAAATTTTAAATGGGCCCCTTGGATGAACCGTTTTTCCAAAAAGTAAAACCTTTTGGGGGCCCATTGCGGGGGTTTAAAGACTACAGGTTGTGAGGTTGGATTTGGACAGAAAAGTGAGGAAAGGGTTTGGGGTTTTTAGGGGGGACCGTTGGGGAAGCAAAGGTTAAGGGGGAAAAGAGAAATTTTGGGAAAAAAGGGTAGAGGGGTGGGGGGGGACTGCGGGCTGAAGCTTTTCTCTGATTTTGGTTGATTTTTCTAAAGGGAAGGGAGGGCCCAAAAGGTTTTCGGGTTTGAAAGGGAGGGGAAGGGGGGGGAGGTCCTGGGTGGGGGAAAGAAGAGGATTTTAAAAAGGTCTTGAATAAATTGCCCTGGGGTTGTGAGACGGGGGAGGGGAATATGGTTTGGGTGAAGTTAGTCCTGTTTGGTGAGGGGGAGTGCAGTTTTAAAGGGTATTGTTGCGGGTAAATTGTTTGTTTGAGGCAAAGTCATCGGTTGGAAGCAAATATTTTTCCCTTCCACGGCTTTTCTGCATTCTGGAACCCTTGCCCCCGCGGGTTTAGGGGATCTGTGTCCCAAAGGGTTTGCCGTTTTTGTTTTGGGGGGTTTCGGGTTTGTGTGTGGGGGAAGGAGGGGGCCCGGGGTTCCAAAGGGTGGTGGTGTTTGTTTTTTTTGTAGAAAGTGGGGGGTTTGGCCCCTTGGGTCTTTTAAAATTGGGAATTTGGTAAAAAGAGGTGCAAGAGAGTCAGGGGCCCAGGGGAAAAGGGGTTTTGGGGTTTTTTGTGGGTTTCCCTTTGGGGGGGTGTACTGGATTGGAGAGGGGGGAAGACCCAATGGGGGGGTTTGGGGGGGTTTTTTGGGGAAAAAGGGTAAAGATTTAGCCCAATTGCCCCAAGTTAAAACTAAAAGGGTGGTTTTAAAAAGACCCCCTTTTTTTTTTTGCATTTTTTTAATCTGTGGGTCAGCAGGTTTTAATTGGTCAATTCTGCGGGAAACGGGGCCCAGATATTTCAAATTGTCCATTCAACTAAAAATGGTGGTTGAAAAGCCCTTTTTTTTTCCCAGCACTTTTTAATCTGGGGGGGTCAGACGGGTTTTAATTGGCATTTTTGCGGTACAGGACAGATATATTCAATGCCCCAGTTAAACCCAAAAATTTTGGGTGGTTCAAAAGGACTCCGTTTCCGGAATTTTTTTTAAAAATCTGGGTTTTCATGAGGTTTTGGGGCTCATGCTGTGGCCCCGGGACGGGAAGTCAATGCCCCATTTTAAAATTTTAAAATTTTTGGGTTTGAAAGACCCCTATTTTTTTTTTGCACTTTTTTTTTTGTGGGTGGGAAAAGGGTTAAAAAGGGGGTTTCCTCCCGGGGGTTACAGGACAGATATTACAATTCCAGTTAAACAAAAAATTGGGGGTTTCCCAAAGGGACCCCTTTTTCCCGGCACTTTTTAAATTTTGGGGGTCTTTGCGGTTTTGGGGGGCTCTTGTTTGTGGGGGGGCCCAGGGGATAGTCATTGTCCGGGTTAAAAACTAAAATTTTGGTTTGGTTTTTCAAAAAATTTTTTTTTCCCCGGGGCATTTTTTTTAATTTGGGGTCATGCGGGTTTTTGGGGTCATGCTGTTTTTCCGGGAAAAGGGGATATTAAATTGCCCAAAGTTCAAGAAAAAAGATGGTACTTTTCTTTCTCCCTTCTGGGCACTTTTTAATTTGTGGGGTGTGCGGGTTTAAAGGGGGTAAGGCTTGTGGTGCAAAGACGGGGTTTGTGAATGGTGTGTGACTTTTGTTCTGTGGCTTTTTTAACCAATGTTTTGCCTAAGATGTAGCAGGTATCCTTTTTGACTTTTGTGAATGTTAATTCCATTTTCCCACCCCTTTTTTGGGTGAAAGAATGAAGGTGTTTTCCTCCCCCTTTGCTTTAAGGGGTTCATCGGCGATTTCTATTATGGGACTATCGGAAATCGTTTCTTTGATAATTGCCAATTTTTCGATTTTGGGCCCCGGGGGGAGGGGGGGAGGGATGGGTCAATGTAATCGTAAATCACTATGCCTACCCCATTTTAAACCTGTGCAGGGTTGGGTTTTGGGGAAGAAACGGGGATATAAAAACAGTTTAGAGTAAAATTTAAAAACCCCATATTCATGAAAAAGGGTCCCTTGCACTTTACCTTTTGCAGGATGGGGTGGGGAATTAAAACAGGATATTTAGGCAGAGTTTAGAGTAAAAATAAACACACATTCCATGTAAACAGGCCCCGGAGCACTTTCCCTTTTGCTGATAGGTGGGAAATGAACGGGGTTATATTTTGCATTTTTTAAAAGGGTAAAATTTGAATACATATTCCACCGTAAAACGGAGCTAGCACTTTACCTGTGCTTGTAAGGGGGAATGAACATGAAAAATAAACATTTTAGAGTTAAATGAAAACATTTTCCCCATAAAAAACAGTGGGCCTAAAATTTTTTCCTGTGCAGGTTAGGTGGGGGAATGCCAGGATATATGGGCCAGTTTAAAGTAAAATAAAACATATATTCATGGAAACAGATCCCCCTAGTTTTAAACCTGGGGAAATTGTTAGTTGGGGAAAGAAAACGGGGATATATAACCCGGTTTTAGTTTAAAAATGAAAAAATCTTTATAAAAAGTTGTTTTGCTTTTTTCCCTGTGCATGTTTTTTAAGGGGGGTTTGGGGAAATTAAAATCGGGATTTTTGGGAAGCTTAGGGTTGTGAATGAACAAATATTCTATGGAAAATTGGTGGCTAGCCTTTACAGGGTGCATTTAGGTAATAGTGAGGAGCGTTTGTGGTAAACTTGTTATCGATTCGATAGTCGATATTGGCTTTTAATCATGACGAAAACCCGTTTTCGAAAAACAGATTATGGGCCGGGGATGCCCTTTTAAAGTCTATGGGAGAGGAACAAACAGCTTCATTTTGAACCCAAAAAAAGGGGTTTGGAAAAAAGGCGGGAAAATTAAATCACCCAAAAACAGTTTTTTGGGATACTTTTTGCTAAAAATTTGGGGCCAAGACAATTAGGCAAAAAGAGTCACAAAAAAAAAACTGCGGGATTTTCATTTACCCCTGTTTGTACCAGAGCATGCCCCTTTTAAACCCTGCATAAACCCAAAAATTTAAAAAAAGTGCTAGAAGGCAGTTTATTTGAACCATATTTTACTTTAAAAACGGGGACTTTGGGCAAACCCCTTTCCTGGGCTACAGCATGACCCCCAAACCTGAAAGGGACCCCCAGTTTTTAAAAAAGGGGGGTGCCGGAAAAAAAAGGGAGTTTTTTCCATCACCAATTTTAGTTAAAACTGGCCCATTGAAAATCCCTTGCCCTGTCCCGCGAAATAAACCCTAAAACCCTGCTTGACCCACAGTTTTAAAAGTGCAGGGAAAAGGGGGAGTTTTGAACCCCCCAAATTTTAGTTAACGGACATTGACTATACCTGTCCCTTGCCCGGGCTGTATGACCATAAAACCCTTTTCGGGCCCCCACAGATTTTAAAAAAGTCCCGGGAAAAAAGGATTTCTTTCAACCACCATTTTAGTTAAAATTGGACAGGGGACTATACCTGTCCTGGACCGTTGTATGCCCCCTTTAAAAAACCTGTTGCCAAAAGATGTTAAAAGTCCCGGGGAAAAAGGAATCGTTGAGCACCTTTTTTAGTTGAACGGGACATTGACTATACTTTTTCCGGGCCCGCAGTATTGACCTTTAAAACCTGTCTGCCCCACAGTTTAAAAAAAGTGCCGGTTTAAAAAGGAAAGTTTTTTAAACCCAAAAATTTTTTGTTAAAACGGGGACATTGACTATCCCTGTCCTGGCCTGCAGTGCCCTTTAAACCTTTTTCTAAACCCACAGTTTAAAAAGGGGCCGGAAAAAAGGGAAAGGTCTTTAAACCACCTTTTTTTTAGTTGAACTGGACTTTGACAAACCATGCCAGGGCCCTGCGCTTGCCCAAAAAACCCCACACAGGTCCCCTTTTTAAATATCTGCAAAAAATTTTTATCAATAAAAAATTAAACTTTTATTAAAAAAATTTCATTTTAAAATTTCCTGTTTGCTGCTAGAGTTTTAATTCCCAAAACCAAAGGGTTTGACTTTGTTCACCGTTCATTAAAATGTAAAAGAAAACGTAACAGTTTGTCCCCGTGGGTTTCAAAAAAGGGGCCGTCTGAAAAACCCTGCATTTATTTTCAAGTGGTTTTTGAATGAATTACGGGTCAAGGGGGGGTTTGAGGCTGAAAAACGTGGACCCGGGAGGTTAAGCGGGCCCGGGTTTGGAGTTAAAGGGGGGTTTTGGGGGGGCCCCAAGGCTGGTTTCCGTCATTTTATTAACACCCCGGTTCAGCAGCAGGGGGGGTTTTACTTTGGGGTTGGGGTAAAAAAAAGGGCTGGCGTCTGTCATCTAAAAAACCCCGGCCCAAACAAGCCCTTAGGGGATGCAGAAAAACCAAAAAAACGTCTGTGAAGGGGGAAATTTGTGAGCTAAGCCCCTTTAAACCGTTCGCCCCCCTGTTTGCCCAAATTGTGAGGAACCTTTTTGCCTGTTAAAAACCCACTTTTTTTTTAAAAAATTAGGGTTTGTAGAAATAGCGGGTTTGTAAAAGAAAACATGCCCCCAAAAAATTCAAACAGACCCTTTTGGGCCCTTGGTTTTCATTTGTGAAGAAAAAATGTCTGTTAAAAACCACATTTTGAAAAATTTAGGCCCTGAAAGTAAAGCTGTTTTTTCCCACATTTTTCAGCCCCCAAAAAAATTAAAAAAATGCCTTCTAAAGCCATTTTAAAAAAATTGTTTTGGGGAGAAAGGGCCACTTGGGAACCCAATTTCCCGGTTCCAAGTGGATTTAAAGGGAAATTACTTTTTTTTAGGGGAAACCCGTGAAAAAAAGGGGGTGTTTTTTTAAGATCCTCCCCGAAAAACCGGGAAAAAAGGGCCCTTTTCGGGGGAACCAGGGGGAAAAAAAAGCGTAAAAAAATTATCTTTTTTTTTTTTTTTTTTTTTTCAAGATTTCCCATTTCTTTTTTGAAGATGAATGTGAAGTAGACCCGGCAACTAATTAAAGGCCCTTTGGGAAATTTGGGGCGCCCAAAACCTTTCATCAAAAGGATCCATGCCGGATTCTCTTGTGAAATAAAACCCGGTCAAAGTTATCAGGGGAAAAACCCCAAATTTGCTTTTGTCTTTTAATGACTCTCCAGTTTGTGCTAAAAGGTCCGCTCAGATATGACACTGGCTGCTGGGCAGGAAAAACCCTCTATGGCGGTCAAGCGTGCTTAGGCCATTCTTTCCATTTTGGATCCCCAAAAAGTCAATTGGGTCCGGGAACATATCCAAAAACATCGTTGTTGAGACGCAGATAGTCGTGCAGCATGATCTTAAGCCGGTCTCTGTGTGTTGTACGTGTGCCGCATTACATGCGTTGGGGAGTGGTAAATAAGGATTGCCAGAGGTCACCCATTTGGCTTCTGCCACAATGCTGCTGCTGCGGCTACTTGGCACTCTTTCTGCTGTCACGTTGCTGACGTTGTTCCACCGTGACATTTGAAGAACGTGAAGCAGACGCAAACAGATATCTCCGTTGATCCCAAACAGCCGGTCCCAATTCCTGCATTTATCTCCCATTGGGGGGGTGGAAGGAAAGTGCTGAGTTTCGCTTTGGTACTGGGATAGAGGAGGGAGGCCACCCAGTAACTGTTGTTCATTATGATGGCCTTAATGCGAGGATCATATTGGAGGATATGGAGCATCCAAGCACTCTTGTGAGAGATGGAGCTTTGATTTCCCAAAGCCTCTGGGGGCGAGGGGCACTAGCAAATTGATCTTCCTCATCTCCCTCCTCTGCCCTCAAATCCATGCCAACCTCTTTCCAAAGGCAGGGACATCGGTAACGTTGGTGTCCGGAATACCTCATCCTCCTCCCCCTCCGCTTCCCCCCGCCTCAGCTTCAACACAGCCCTGACTTGCCTCAGATGCTGTACCTGAGAGCTGAGGCGCCACCTTGCCTAGCCCCGGACCCCCAACCACTGCCTAGTGAAGGGCCGATAAAGTGTGAAACTGTCGGGCTTTCTGGATTCGACGGAGAGAAAGGCTCTGTGTCTGCACTGTGTCCGTCTCCTCCTCCGTCGCTGGTGGGACCTGATGTTTCAGAGTGCCAAAACATCATTCCAAAAAAGTCACCACAAGGGCTCATGGGGAAAAGGGGCATTGCCCACTGACCATTTTGGGGGCTTTTTAAAAAATGGAAAGGGAGGGTGCGGGCCAAATGCCTCCACCTGGCTCAACACCACGAGGAAATGCTAAATGTTTGTCAGACCCGTGTGCATTTAACTGCTAATGCATTCCTTTGCCCAACGTTGGAGCATGTGGAGGGGGGGAATTCCAGTGTGTTCCCCGTCAACAATGAGACGGTTGACGGGGAGGCCAAATTTTGACACACGGGCCACCGGGCCCGGGAACGAACGGGGTGCAAAACAGGGGAAAGCTTTAGCTCAACCTCGACCCTTTCCCCTAAAGCAGACACCCAAACCCCTGGTTTATGCTTTAAAAATTTCTACGACGGGGTTTCATGACGGGTGCCAGGCAAGGGATGTGCTCCAGCCTACCGAAAATTAAGGGGGGCCGGGGAGTTTCCGACTGTTTTGCATCCCAAACCTTCCGGCACAAGGTTTTTTGTCACCCCCAGCGCTGGGTCTCTTTGCTTAACCCCCAGCTCCCCCCTGTGTGTTGAGGGTCTCCAAAAAATTTAAATTCCCAAAACACGCCCCTGGTTTCTAGGGGAAAACGGGGATGCTACCGTGGCCCTTTGGGGGGAAAGAGCCCTGCACCCCCTGGGGTTTTTAAAAGGGGGTGCCCCGAGCCTGGGGCCCAAACCGTTCCCACCCAAACCCATTAAAAACCAGCTAAACCCATGAGCTTTTTCACTGAGATATACCCCTTTGGCCGTTTTACAGCCCCAGGTATGGGTTTAGAGGGAAACTTTGAGGAACCGGATGCAGACAATGCGTTTAAAAATTTTTAAAAGGAATACACCTGGGCGGGCCCGGGGCAGGGAGGGTTTTTTCGGCAAAGAAAGCCTTTTGGGGCATCTGGTATTGGGGGGGGCAAGGGCCATGACATGGCGGCCCCCAAAATTGGGGTCCACCGGGAGGGAAAAGGGCAACTTTTCCCCAAGGGCCAAAAGGGGCCTGGCAATGCCGACTTTCAGTTTTTTTGGCCTTTGGGAGGGTTTTGGGGGTTAAAGTGTTTTTTTCTGCTCCCAACTTGGGGGGGCCCGAAGGCTGGCTGCTAACTGGGGCCCCTGTATGGCGTGCAGGTCAAACTGGTGGAAAGGGGAAGGGGTGGGGGGGGTCTTGGGGGTCTGGGGGACTTGGCAAAGGGGAGGTGAAGCAGGCTGATCCTTGACAAGACTCTGAAGACATGGGCACTAAAACGCTTGGGCATGGCGGAGGAGGAGGCGGGGCAGAGGGATTTACAATGGTTTTGGAAACCCATCGGGGGGTCTTTTTTGGCCAAATTTTTCTCCATTTTAACTCATGCATTCGTGCATGTGGGCTAGACATTTTGGTGGTGGGTTTTTAAAAAACTTAAGATTTTCCTTTTACTGATGTTTTTTTGGGAAAAAACGGGTATGCCCTTTGGGTGGGTGAATCAGGGCTTGCTCAAAAAAGGCCCCGGGTTTAGAGTTAATTGGGAAATTTTTAACGGGGATAAAACGAGGACGGTGTTTCCGTGATCGTGGCTGGCGGAATAATCAGCGGACTTGTGCGACCGCCCCTCTCCCTTTTTGAGGCGGGAGCCGTACTGACACTACCCCATCGTCTTCCTCCTCGTCCAGTGATGAAGCGCTCGCAAGTTAATTCTGCTGAAAAGACTATGTTGGATCCGAAATGTCATCATCATCATCATCAACACAGGTGACTTCCTCGTCCTGACATCAGAGCAGACAAAATCATGCTCTTTGGCCTCTTGATCTTTTGAAATGCCTTCTGACCCCAACCACTTTTGTCATCAAAGAGGTCTTCAGAAAATGGATTATCCACAGTGGTTGTACACGAGTTGATATTTGGGCTGCCCTTTGTTTCATGTTGGACGGATGCTGACGATGGTGATGACGACATTTGTGGCCGTGACTGGGAGGACGAAGAGTTAAGACTGCTGGATGCAGGTTGGATTAACCACTGCAGAACAGATTGGCGACGCTGTTCGTTACTGAGATTCACAGGGCACCGACCTAGCGATGACAGGCATGATGGTCCTGCAACCAAAGATCCGCTGGCTTGCGTGTTGTCGCTAGCACTGGAAGGAGCACCTTCTCTCGTACCTCTACCGCCATGTCCTACACCCCTCTTGCTCACTTACCACCTGCATTTCGCTCCATGTTCAGAAAGAGATAAATTTAAAAACATAAAGAGTTTTTGACAGTCTTTTAATGAAAGACGGCAAATAACAGCTATTCTTAAATCCCTCTAATTTCCAACAGCCAACTAGGATTAGAAACAGAATTGTTTCTATTGAATACCTGTGAAATGCGGTCTGGTGGAAGAACTGTAAAACAAAATCAACAGTGTTCTTCCTTCAGTCCCAGGGATTTACAACTGTCCAGTAGGACTAGGAATTGATAGTTTTCAACAAACTATCATACAAGTGCGCTATATGCGCCAAACTGAGATTCACCAAGCGCAATAAAACTATTCAAAAGTTACAAAGATGAGAAATTGCGTTTTTTGCAGCAATGACAAACGAGAACAGTTACTAGAAAAATTTTCTATCAAAATTGGCGTACAACGTGGCTATTTGAAAAAAACTGGGGCGCACCAAAGTGCAATACAGCTATCTAAAAGTTATACGGATAACAAAAGGTGGTTTTTGCACCAATTAAATACACCAACAGTTACTAGAAAATTCTGTATCCAAATTTAAGTACAAGGTGGCTCTGTGAACAAAAATGGTGTGCACCAAAGTGCAATACAGCTATTTAAAAGTTATACGGATAAGAAAAGGTGGTTTTTGTACCAATGAAATACACCATCAGTTACTGAAAAATTTCTGTATTCAAATTTAAGTACAAGATGGCTCTGTGAACAAAACTGGGGGGCATCAAAGTGCAATACAGCTATTTAAAATTATACGGATAAGAAAAGGTGGTTTTTGCACCAATGAAATACACCAACAGTTACTAGAAAATTTCTATATCCAAATTTAAGTACAAGGTGGCTATTTGAAAAAACTGGGCGCACCAAAGTGCAATACAGCTATTTAAAAGTTATACGGATAATAAAAGGTGGTTTTGCACCAATTAAATACACCAATAGTTACTACAAAATTTCTGTATCCAAATTTAAGTACAAGGTGGCTATTTGAACAAAACTGGGGCACACCAAAGTGCAATACAGCTATTTAAAAGTTATACGGATAACAAAAGGTGGTTTTTGCATCAATGAAATACACCAACAGTTACTAGAAAATTTCTGTCTCCAAATTTAAGTACAAGGTAGCTATTTGAAAAAAACTGGGACACACAAAATAAAAGGTACAATTTCACCTCAGGTGCGAGGTGTGCTGGCCAAAAAGTGGTAAAAAAATGCCATTTCAATGCAGGTTCAAAGCAGAGTCTGGGCTGCACAATATACACCCTCCTTTCCAAAGCCTGTCTGTCACCTGTTTACGTGAAATATCAGTCCATTTCACTCTAAACTGCCTATATATTGTCACAGTCGGTAGTAGTGGATCCCCTGGACCACCGCAAGCGATAGTCTAAGCCACGCCAGGGAGCAGAATCTAAGTAGGTCCCCTTGTTCACCAGAGCCCGCCGCAAAGCGGGATGGACTTGCTGCACCGGGAGCCTACCAGGTCGCTACCCCTGACGTGACTTGCTTGCGGTGGCAGCCGAGGTGTGGCGTGGTACAAAATCGTAGCGTAGGCTCATAGTCAGGGACAGGCGGTAGGTCAGGACAGGTGGCAAGATTCGTGGTCAAGGAACGTAGGCAAGAAGGTACAGTACACGGTAAACTCACCTGTTTGTATGGAATAGTTGAGCACTTCACTTATATATGGTAGTAGTCAGTAAATTTATGTACCGCTCCACTTCACCTGTTTCATAGGAGATCCTGAATTCCTCTTTCCAACAATCCAGACCACAATCAGGTGAATATAAACTTTAAAGTTACATTTATTTACTCTTTGCAACACATACTGCTATTTGAGCAGACACATTCATTAATACTTGCGTTTATGCAGCATATATAGTCCGTGGTAGTCGGTACTGACGAGAGTGTCCAAACATTATTTCATGCAACAGCATAGCATGGCCCCGCCATCTTGGATAGCGTACCACTGACAGGCGGATCCGCGCAATCGCGTGACGTTTCGGGAGAACCCTCCCCCTTTCTCAAGCGCAGATTGCCGGTCCTTCTCTAACTATATAAATGCTCGCAATGTTACCCATAGTATACATTAACCCTTTACCCATCATAAAAACATCTTTAAACTGAAGCTTTCATTAATCCCATTAGGGACTAAGGTGTTGAGATCATATAGCCAGCGTGCTTCACACTGCAACAAACGTTTTTCTAATGCCTGTCCTTCCTTTCCTGCAACCTGCTCCAAAACTCCCCACCGAAGATCAAATACATTGTGATTTCATTCAACGAAATGTCTTGCTACACTATTTTCTCCAAAACCTTTTTTTGTTTCAATATTCCTTTCCACTTCTTTGTTCTTTAATGCTGTACGGATACTCGATCGATGTTCATTGAGCCTAATCTTCACGCTCCGTGCGTTTTAGCCGACATAGCCTTTACCGCACGGGCACTTTAGAATGTAAATAACGCTCTTTGTATCCCATGTGAATGTACCCTTCACAAAAAACTTTTTTCCGCTGGTTGGATGTGTTATGTATGGTCCAAAAAGTTTTTTGTGAAGGGTACATTCACATGTGATATAAAGAGCGTTATTTACATCCTAAAGTGCCCGTGTGGCAAAGGCTATGTTGGCCAAACCGCACGGAGCGTGAAGATCAGGCTCAACGAACATCGATCGAGTATCCGTATAGCATTAAAGAATAAAGAAGTGGAAAGGAACATTGAAACAAAAAAAGGTTTTGGTGAAAACAGTGTAGCAAGACATTTTGTTGAATGCAATCATAATGTATCTGATCTTCGATGGGCAATGTTGGAGCAGGTTGCAGGAAAGGAAGGACAGGTATTAGAAAAACGTTTGTTGCAGCGTGAAGCGCGCTGGAATTATGATCTCAACACCTTAGCCCCTAATGGGATTAATGAAAGTTTCAGTTTAAAGATGTTTTTATGATGGGTAAAGGGTTAAATACCATGGGTAATATTGCGAGCACTTATATAGTTAGAGAAGGACCGGCAATCTGCGCTTGAGAAAGGGGGAGGGTACTCCCGAAACGTCGCGCGATTGCGCTGGATCCACCTGTCAGTGGTACGCTATCCAAGATGGCGGGGCCATGCTATGCTGTTGCATGAAATAATGTTTGGACACTCTCGTCAGTAGCGACTACCACGGACTATATATGCTGCATAAACGCAAGTATTAATGAGTATGTCTGCTCAAATAGTAGTATGTGTTGCAAAGAGTAAATAAATGTAACTGTAAAGTTTATATTCACCTGATTGTGGTCTGGATTGTATGGAATAGTTGTTCATTTCACTCTTAGCTGCCTATTTATTGTGTTCATTCCCCACCTATCATGCAAAGGTAATGTGATAGGCACCTGTTTCCATGGAATATGTGTTCATTCCACTCTAAACTGCCTATATATCCTGTTCATTCCCCACCTATCATGCACAGGTAAAGTGCTAGACACCTGTTTAGGTTGAATATGTGTTCATTTTAATATAAACTCATCTTGTATTCTTTTTATTCAATCGTTATTTAGCCCTTAAAACCTTCTTTACCTCTCCTCAGCTCTTTATTACTTAGTAATAATGTTCATTCTTTTTGTTCATTCTCTTCTCCATGCCTTTTAGTATGACCCCCAATTTTGTCAGCCTTTTCATATCATATATTTAGCCAGTCAGGTCGGGCAATTTAATTTAAAAATAAGCATTTTTTTTCCGTACACTATATAGGTAAAGTCACTGACTTTTATAATGAGCAGTGCACTATGCAATGTAAAGCTTGCTTGTATTGCAATTACTCAGCAAAATATTTGAAGAATGATACAGCATTCATTAAAAAAATTGTGGGCCCTTCATAGCAAGAGCAGCTCTGCATCCTGGCTGATAGTGTTGTGCTTTAAATTCAGGTAAATGCCAAATCCAACATGAATCCAAACGATTAGGTTGAAGTTGGTACAATTGATTTCTTGTAAAAAAAACTGCAAGAAATGACCCCCAACTGGGTGTAGGATTAGGCCTAGGTTTTTTATTGGTCATTAAGGGCGACATGTATGACGGAAGGCGCGTTGAAGTCAATAGTTTCATTTTCAGTGTATAATGCGCCTGATGTATGAAAGTGTTTTTTGTTTCAGGCGCATTACAGAACTTTGGCGCATTAGTAATGCGCCTAACATGTATAAATGCTATAGAAAATAAGAGAAAAGTCCTTAGAATAGCATGTCAGTGAATAGAAACTATTGTAATGATCCTGTTTGGAGGACCACAGGTCCCAGCAATACCTGTGCTGTGCTGGCTCTTGCCGTATGTGGAATAAAGGGTGAGAGCAGCAAAAATAAATACAAATTTAAGTAAAAATGTAGTAAAAATTTAAAATTTTAAAATCTGAACAACAATCAATGGGTTATTTAATGTAAAATGTTTTAGATTCTTTTAATTTTAAATACATTTTATAGGAGATATTTTTATATTTTTTGGATATTATATATTTTATATTAATTTTATATGATAGCATTTTTTATTACATTTAAATAATTTAATTTGATATAGTTTAATAATTATTAGAAATTACTTTTTATTAATGTACTGGTGTAAGTTGAGAAATATTGGACATTTTTGCTCCTTACAGCAAATCTAGCTTCACTTCGACTCCTCAGGCTCAGGCAGAACACATTGAGATAGGTCTGCCTGTTGGAGCAGTAATACGCCTAGTTTTGCGAAACCACATTCATGTATGTGTCTAATCCTATGAATGTGGTGCGACACATCTCCATAACGCCCCCAGAACACCCCCAGAATGCCCCTTCATGTTCGGCACATTCGAAGGTGTCAAGTCTTACGAACAATGCGCCTAACACATACGTTATAGTCGGCTCAGTTAGGTGCATTGTACGCCAGAAAAAGGGTGGAAAACCCTTTCATACATGTCTCCCTAAGTATTAGCTTACCATTCCACCCCAAACCCATCTTAAATTTAGGGTTAGGCTTAGCAGTAGAAATAGGGCTATAGAAAAAATTTGGATTTGTGACATCACAAACCTGATTTTTTTTAAAAACTGCAGTTGAGCCAGTTTCAGGCTGAACATGGCAAGATTACTATTTAAAAAAAGAAGACCTTGATTTAAGAACTTTGATTTGATATTGAGAATGTATGTTCCACTAGAGCATTCATAGTAGTTTCTTTCTGTATTCTAAAGATAAATAGAGCGATGTCTGAACTGTATATCCTCTGTTTCAGGTTTAGTTCGCTCTGTGCTTTCCATTTCACATACACTCTCTGAGCCATTGGATTACAAGCACCCTCATAGTAGTCAGAATTTTTAACATAATGAATGACACATCTTGTGTTTAAGATTAGTGAATCTAAGTAGCTCCTACTGTGCCTTTTCCTTCATAACAAAAGAAGTTGTTATCTTCTTGTTACACTTCTGCATTTCCAAGTAACATTTTTAAACATTTATGTCAGCTTGCATCTTTCCTTGCTGGATATTTGACACTTCTGTTAATTAAAAGGAATATTAGCAGGGAAACAGATTGAGCATTACAGTTTATGTAACAACATTACCTCATGTACTGGATCCCGCTGACACTACATTACAATGTCACAAGGAGCAGATGCTACACAGGCAAGAGGTCTAAACCGGTTGGCTTCAAAAGTCACAATAGTTGATAGACAGGAGTGGGCCAGAGGGTGAAAACGATGACAAATAATATGTTATATGCCAAATACTAGACTAGACTAGACTAGATTGATCATACGATCAATCAATAACAAACAATGGGATATGTTATAGGTATAATAAAGTAAATGTCTTGAATAATATATTGCCATATTACAATTTAAATGAAGTGTAATTCTATAAGTTTTAAAAAAAAATTATACTACACTGTCTTCAGGGGCATACTAAAATTCTTAGGACCCCATAGCAAAAAGGGATGGGTCCTCACAGTAATTCAAGATAGTGCTCTGAAAAAATTAAGTTCTAATTGGTTGCTATGGGCAACAAAGAAAGTCTTACACCTAAATAGTTTTCTTGCATGAGACTCTAAGTATCATACAAGAAGTAGAAAGAAGTCGCCACTGCTCCACAACTGAGCCCACTTGCATAATTACTGCAACACTGGGGGTTCTCAACACAATTGACAGCAGTCAGATAAAGTGGAATGTGTATTTTACTGATGGTTCAATATCTACTTTTCCTTTTGTTTAAGAAGTACAGGCAATCCCTGACTTACAGCGTTCTGACTTACATCTGTCCCCTAGTTACAAATGTAGACTTATGGGGCATGCTGGCACTTGTAGTTCCATGTTCCACAGCAGATAGTAGCTGTGGACACAGCTGTGGAACGACAAGCTCCAGCATGCCACAGCAGCACATGAGGTGAAATCTTCTTAACAGGGGCACAGACAGCAAAACAAGTGTAAAAACCCTTCCCTGCACTATCCAAAACTAAAAAAAAGAAAACTTTTGGTGCTGGAGTTACATTTAATTAATATACAAATTCAACTTAAGAACAAACCTACAGTCCCTTTCCCGTTCATAACCTAGGGACTGCCTGTATTTTCAGATATACCAGAACACATAGTTAACAAAATAGAAGAGATAAGTGCTGCAAACAATCAAATTCCAGCTCTCTTTAGTGACGTGGTTCATTGTTATAGGTTATTTTTCCTTTTTTTTGCTTTGCAAGGTGGTATTTTTATAAATCAATACTTGATCATTTTATAATCAGAAACAACCTATTCATCCGGTCTACCAAGCATTTTTTTCCAAGAACCTTAAATGTTGACCATACACATTAAATCTGATCAGCAAATTATCTAAAGGAGGCTTGAATGATCTCCATGTGTTGGAATAGGTTTCCTGTTGGCACTTTGGGTTCTTTCAATGTTACAACAATATACTTATACTAGGAATTTACTTGCCTTGTCCTGTACATTTTGGGATATGGCTATGTAATGGGCATATTTACTTGCAGGAGATTTGTTGTGGAAATTTCTGCTACTGTGCTATTCAACTGAATGAAGCTACCAGAAATCTACATGCTTGCCCGCCAAACAACCGCAGTCAGGTGAACAGAATTAATTGTCAGTGGCAGAAATTTCTGCAACAAATTTGCCTTGGATATACCTTACAAAAGGACACAATAAAGTTGGAATTGGATCAGTATGGATCATTATATACAGTTGAAACCAGAAGTTTACATACACTATATAAAAAGACACATATGCATGTTTTTCTCACTATCTGACATGAAATCAGAATAAACCTAACCTGTTCTAGGTCAATTAGGATTACCAAAATTATTTATATGTGCCACATGCCAAAAGCTTGAGAGAGAGACTTTTTAAGGCATTTTTATTACTTTCTGCAAAAGTCAAAAGTTTACATACACTAGGAGTACAATGCCTTTAAACAATTTGGGACAGCCCATATGATGAGGTCATGTCTTTGGAAGCTTCTGGTTTATTGGTGATATCTGAGTTAATTACACACCTGTGGATGTATTTTAATTTCACACCAGAAACACATTGCTTCTGTGTGTAACATCATGGGAAAGTCAAGATATCAGAAAGAGAATTGTGGACTTGCACTAGTCTGGATCATCCTTGGGTGCAATTTCCAGATTCCTGAAGGTGCCTCGTTTATCTGTACAAACAATTATACGCAATACAAAAATGGGAATGTCCAGCCATCATACCATTCAGGAAGGAGAAAATTCTGGTTATCAGTGAAAAATGGTTTTGGTCTAAAATGTGCTATCACACAAAAAACAAAAGAAAAAAAGACCTTGTAAATCTGGGGTGGAAGCTGGTAAGTTTTGTGTCTTTAACCCAGTAAAAATGGAATGTATCAAATGGGTGAAAGGCCACTCTGCCGGAAAAAGCCTTTATCCAAAAAAACGTATAAAAGCAAAAATTAATTTTTGGAAAATCTACACGGAACAAAGACCTATATTTTTGCGGCATGCCCTGGGTTGAAAAAAATAGAATAGTTTTTGGGGCCAAAATAACCATTGTGGTTTGGGGGAAAAAGGAAAGAAGCGTGAAGCGTAAGAACACAATTCCAACTTGAAGCACAGGGATGGCGGGCATCATGTTGGGGGGTTTTATTTTGCTGCGGAGGGACGGGGTTAACTTCACAAATAGATGGCATCTGAGGAAAGAAGATTATGGGTAAATACTGAAGCACCATTCAAGACATCACCCAAAAGGGGAAAAGTTAAAGTTGTGCGGAAATGGGTTTTCCCAAAGGGGACAATGACCCGGAAGTATACTCCCAAAAATGGTTGCAAAGTGGCTTAAGGATAAACAAAGTAAATGTTTTTGGGTGGCCATCACAAAGCCCTGATCTCAATCCTATTGAAAATGTATGGGTAAAGCTGAAAAGGGGGTAAAAGCAAGGCAAACCCACAAACATGGTTTAGTTACACCCGTTCTGTCAGGTGGAATTGGGGCCAAATTCACCAACTATTGTGAGAAACTTTGGGGGATTCCAAAAAAAATTTGACCCAAAGTCATACAGTTTAGGGCAATGCTACCCAAATACTAAAGAAAGTTTTGTAAATTTTGACTTTGCGAAAGTAATAAAAAGCCCCTTTAAAATTCTTCTATTTATTCTGGCATTGGCAAAATAAATTAAATTTTGGCTTTTCCCAATCCAACAAGGGAAGGGTTTTTTTGGTTTCATGTCAAATGTGAGAAGAACAGCATATGTGTCTATATGTTTATGTGTGTATGTAAAATTCTGGTTTAAATTATGTCTGGAAAATCTCCCGATGTGCATAGAGTTTAGCGCCCAAAAAAGAAATATGACAAGTATATTTTTTTATATAACCAAGTTAAAGATTCTTTTTGCACTTTCTTAATTTGGATTAAATGGTAAAAAATATGTAACGAAAAAAATGCGCCCCTAATATAGTTAAGTGTCAAACCCGTGTGGGTTTACGACCCGAATTCACGCATCATGTTTACAAGTCAGTTAAAAATGTGGTCGGGCCCTTAAGTATCCGGGTGGCAAATTGCTTTCTTCGAATAAATAAGTTTATAAGGAAAAAAGCAAAATGTGATGTTGTTGGTACTTTTTCAAAGCAGTTTAAGAATGCCCCGATGAATTTTGTTGTCAAATTCCCGTTTTAAACTGTAAAAACGTTAATGTCCCAGCCCTTTTATAGTTCTTTATTATGAGACGATGAAGATCGTCACTTTATCTGTTCAATCTTCAGTGAATTTTGCTTTTATTTCGCAACCTTTTCTAGCATAATTATTTGAATCCCCCCAAAACCATTGTGCAATATTTACACTGGTTTTTGTGTTATCTACATTTGCACATTGTACTGAACCAGTTTTTAAAATTTTTCCCTGGAATTTTCATCCGTTTGCACTGACTCTTTGTCACTTGATTAATAGGTTAAATTTTAGGATTCAGCTGAAGGGGAATTTGGGGTGACCACACAAAAAGTCCCAGTGAAGCAGAAAACTTCTGAAGAGGTAAAAAGGTTTTATTATGGACTTCGATTATTTTGCTTTTCTTCCTTTTCTTTTCATTTAAAAACATGGAATCTTTAAGCAATAATATGTGACGTATTTTTGCCTTTTTCTTTTTAAGTGTAGGGTTTAATATAGGAGCCCCATGTACCAGTTAATTCATTTAAAAGTTCTCAGTTTCTTTTGTATGAAGAAAAACGAAAAAAAAACTATTTCATGTCCATTTAATGCCCAAGTACAGTTTTTTTTTCTCTAGAAGCACTCACGAGCAAAGGTCGTGGGGCGTGAATACATGCAATGCATATAAAAGCCCCCTAAGGGTATGTTCAA